>PVKC010018075.1:0-19896 GCA_004027635.1 Crocidura indochinensis
AAAAACTCACAGGGTCAAAATCTGCCAAGCTTTCCTAGAAAAGCTTAAAAAAGGGCTAGCACACCTCTACGACTCTATCTGAAAATGCTTTCTGTTATGTTGTATGTATATGCTTCCAGGAATCCACTTACACAAGTCACAAAAGGTCTCTTTCTGGCAATTGTTCCAAAGCCTTTCTTCACATCTGTAATAAGCTTAACCATATCACCACCCTTTAAATAATTCACATATGCCAAAATCAACTTACATTTCAGTATATATAATAATCTCCTTGGTTTGTTAATAAATAAATAAATAAAGCAGAGTTCCCAACTCAAAGAGCAAGTAAATTTTCTTTGGTTGGTTTCGAAAATAATGAGTGTTTAAGTAAATTGGTAATTTGGGTTGATTTGCCATCTGGAAAATTATTATCTCAACACTCTCTACAGTACCCATTTCAATAGACTGGGGTTTAGATGACTCAGTCCTAGGGGAATAATCACAGGATCTTTTTTGTTTATCTTGAACTTTGCTCAGCACAGTACCATGTCCAGGTGAGTGCTTAGTAAATATTATTTAGTGATGGAGAGAATGTAGTAAAGAGAAGATAAAATATAGGGCATAAAAGTCCTTTACTTGTAATTTTTCTGTAAGCAGAAACAGATCAAGTACCTCCAAATTAAAATCACCAGCATGCCTACAATTCCAAAATCGACATTATATGATCCACCACCTTTGACTTGCTAGTCTCAATCATTTCATTAGAGCCAGAGACACAACAAATGAATAGCAGCTCAAAGATTTCTAGCAAACTAAAACCCAGCAGTAAAAGGTGGTCAAATGAAAGTAATTCAAGAAAATAAATAATTATCTAAATTATGGCAAGCTGGCCCCCACGCCATTAAAAGCTTGTCAGAAGGCAGCCTGCAACACAGAGCACTCCCAATTGTTTAGCCTGAGTTTCCAGTTTCTCATAAAACTGACAGCACTCAGGGAAATATGGGTGCTAGGCCTGAATTTTAATATGATTATTTAAATGCTCTACATCAAGTTTGCAGACCTGTTTGTTTTTAAATAAGGGAACATTCTGAATGCTTTAAGAAATATGCTGAGAAAAAAAAACCTTTGCCTTTCATATTTATTATTCAAGAATGTGGCCACTTTACATAAGTCCAATATCAAAAATAATCAAATACTCAAGAATGCATGCATGATGTTTTAGCTCTGAAAAGCTAAAGAGCTCCAGTTCATATTTCTGTCACTGTTGCTAGTCATTAAAATAAGGGTCATTTTAAGACTAATAAAAAATATTTTTGCTTCCCCTTCTGCATTTACAGATAGAATCCTTCAGGGACTGAAGTCAGTCAAGCTTATTCACTTCTGCTGCAACTTTAGGAGGCATGTTCCAGCCAACTGGCGAATCTGTTTTTAGGTCACCACTCAAGAGGGACCCTCTGGGGGGTGGGTGCGATTATAGCCTATGATGCTTTGGTGTAATGAGTGCTGGAATGTCTGTCTCTCTGTAAAGAGATGTTTTTCCACCTTCCACTCTAATGAAGAATTGTTTTCCATCCATTCAAATGATGGGTTCATTTGTGTTCAAAGGTATTTCTAATTTCAATAAATGTTGGAAGCTTCTAGAATACTTACTCTGTTAACCATGACTTTCCCACACGTGGCTATACTCCAGTAATTTTTTTGCACATGACCTTAGTTATATAGTTTTTATACAGTCCTTTGAGAGCCAATCATAAAAAATAATTGTATTTTTCTACTAGCCATCCAAACTTCTGACTTAAACCTAAGGTATTATAAACATAAGGTTCATGCCTGTAAGTCCAGCCCTACCCCCAACACCACTGAAAAAAAAAAAGGAAAAAGAAAAAACTGTTCACCCCCCCCACTAGTCTATAAAATCACCCATGGACAAGATTTTAAACATCATTGTGAATCCCTCCCGCACTGGAACTACAAATCCTCTCATAACTATGAGACTCTTCTCTGTCCTTTGCCCAAAAAACCCAACCCAACCAGTCTCCATTGCTAATTATCTCACCTGAACAAGCAATTTCCAACCCATTCCTTCAAGACAACGTTATAAAAGTGCTCAGTTTCCAGCCTTCTAACCTAAATAAAAAAAGCTCAATTTGGCAATAAAAGACACAATTATAAATATCCGCACTTTTTAAAAGTTCTCTCTCCATTATTTGTTTTTACTAGAGAGGCACAGTAGCCCTAGCTTTCCATTAACCAAAATAATTCCAAAAGGGATTTTTCTTTTACATCAAAACACAAACTAGTGTTCATATTAGTCGCTGCGGTTTTTCTAGAGTGGCCTGAGCAGAAAGAGGTACAGTCAGGCTTCTCTCAAGAACTACTTACTATACACAGGCTGGATATTTGACATGTCACCCCGCTTTTGTTGCATGTCAGTGTCATTTTAGGTCTGATATGTTATTTGGTAGGATTTGGTAAGATTTTTTCTGGAGGTCTGGGAAGGCTCAAGACTTTTTCCAAATAAATTAATAGCAATTGTTCTTTGCTTTGTGCCATTTGGCTTCCACAAGATCACATAGGAATGTTCTACTTTAGAATAGCAGGGGGAAAGCTGCATTCTTATAAAAATAAATGGCAGTTTTCTGTTTCCAATTTTGTTAGCATTACTTATAAATGGAAATTTTTAAAGAAGTATGATTTTCCTCTTATTATGTTCTCTGGCAGGTGGTTCTTCCCTTCTCATCCTCCTCTTCAGACGGGTTGTTATTGCTATATAACGTGGTTTAATAAAATTACAACTTTAGGGAAAATGAAAAATTGCCCTGGCTTAAAAGTGTTGGCGGCAATAAACCCATGGACTTCAATTAATTTCAACTGTGGGATCAGATGAAGGCCAACCAGCAGAAACTCTATTCTGTCCATGTAAAAATGAGGTTTCACCACATTTACTTTTTATAACCTATATAAAAGTCAAGTAAAAGTAATGAATATCTAAAAGCCATCTCAGTGGACTGGCAAAGACTATCTGTATTCTTGAAACTCATCTTACATATTTCTCTCTGTGCAACAAGGATTCCATGCCTGATCAAAGCTAAAATGTCAAACCACTGAGAAAACAGCCCAATTTCCAATCCATTTCACTGCCTACAAATGGACCTCCTTCCAAGGCACTTTTGCATGGAAAAGCACTGGCAAAAGAAAGAAAAACTAAGAGATCATGTGGTTATAATTATTACCAGGCAAGGAATATTTCTGCAGCTCAGTAGTAAAGTAAAACTCTGTCGCTCTCTGCTCCCAATAGTGTCCATCGCAAAACAACTGCCTCATTAAACCTCTGCAGTAAGATTAATATGCCGTAGCTGCACTACATTTATAACTTGGTACTCTATAAAAAGCACATTTAATGGTAAGAGCCAGAGCCTAGATACAAAGTATTACTATAAAAACTCTGGCAGTGAGTTCTCAGTGCAGGCTCTCTATCCTTTTTTGCAAGAGATATAAATGAGACTTTTCCTGGTTAATGTTAAGCATGGAGTCCTACCTTTACAAACCAGAGTCAGCTTGTATGAATGTGGCAGCAATGGAACATTCTGAGGCTGATGTAAATATGAATGCAAGAAGATTACTTAACAACTAAAATTGGCAAGAGATGAATGAACCCAAAATACTCCACTTAGACACACATACAAACTTAAAACTGGACCATTTCCTAACAGTTTGTTCTCTGGTCATAGCCAGCTTTTCACCATATTTAACAACCATGGCATGAATTACTCAATCTTAAATCAACACACACGGTGCCAGTAAGCTCAAGAAACTACCAACTGAAATATGCATACTGCGTTAAAAAATGTCATGGCTTTATTATAATGACTTGATTTCATGGTTCTTAATTATACTAAATAAAGAGGAGAGAAGACCCAAAAAGGTGGTCCTCACACTAGAGTACTAATAGGCTAGTAACAATATATTTGTGTGATTTTAGAAAAAGCTGCCTTTCTTTTTAGAAAGCTGTTCTTTCTTCCAAGGGTGCATTTCAAATACAAACAACTCCCCCCTAAAAAAAAGTTCAAACCTCTATCTTATTTTTCAGGGCTCCATGATGACTAGGCAAACAAATAATTTATACAAATGCATCTCACACACAAAGCTCCCACAATTACTACAAAAGATGCATTTTGGATTAACAACCGCCCATGCTACTTGTCTTCTTTATAATCCATCTTTTAATATTTAGCTCAGGGCTAGAGAGATACGATAGGGAGCAGAGACCTGCCTTGCACACAGTTGATCTATGTTCAATCCCCAAAACCACAAATGGCCCCTGAACCCTGTCAGGAGTGATTTCTGAGTGCAGAACCAGGAGTAACCCCTAAGCATCACCAGGTGTGGTGCCAAAACTAAAACCAAACAAAAACAAAACATCCTGTTCTGTCTCCAACTAATTTAAATGCCCCTCTACCTGGGTAGTTCTCCCATTAACTGCATTCACCCTCACCATCTTACTCCTTTCTGTCTTCCCTGCCTAGTGCTTGCCAGCCCTCCTCATGTTGCATAACAAAACAGTATTTTTCATGGCACACTTAATAAACAATTAGTTGCCTAATGGATCTTTTTCAAGTTCTCATGAATTCACACAATTAGTACTCTAGAATGATATATTAAGCAATGCTTTGCCTAAAAAGAAAATCAGATACCATGTTTACAGTAAGTCATGTCTAAAAACACATCGCACACACAGACACACACACACACAAATATACACAGAGGCACACACGTGTTCAAATCCCTATCTCTGCAGTCCTTTATAATAGGTAGGTAAAGTTGCCTACAGGCAATCAAGAGTTAAATAGGAACAATAAATCTTCCCAGTTTTCAAAAACTAAAGGGCGGGATTATAATTCTGTGCTTTCTAGGCTCTAGATATGCAATCTAACCTGAAATCCCCTAAACTGGAAACAGATTTTGAAAAGTAAATCACACACTTATAAAAAGGCAAGCAGGCTCTAATGAAGGAAGGCAGCATTACCAGACTACAACAGGTTGGCCCATACTGGCCTATTGGTTGAGATCTCATTTTTTTTTCCTACTGTCAAGACAAGGTAAACAAACAAACAACACATAACAAACACAAAAGCAATCACTTGGTGCCTGTGAGCCTCCTGGAATTGTGGCCCGTATTTTGCAGGACAATGCTAGCCAATCTGGGCAGAGACAGTTCGTATCAGCAGATTCAAAGAGTTCAGTGGTTAAGGATAAAAATGTGCTGTTTTTATAATAACTTTTGGGACAATGTTTATTTTAGAAGTACTCTATTTTCTGAAGCTATTAAACTGTTTTTAGGAAAAGAAAAAAAAAAACCCTTTTCATATACTTGTTCTTTCCTTTTGTCTAAAAATTCTCCTCAGACAGGGGCCAGAGTGATAGCACAGTGGTAAGGCATTTGCCTTGCATGCAGTCAATTCAGGACCGACCCTGGTTCAAATCCCAGCATCCCATATGCTCCTGTGAGCCTTCTAGGAGTAACCCCTGAGCGTCGCCAGTGTGACCCAGAAACCAAATTTCAAAGAAAGCAATCTTGACACATGAACATTCACATGCAGAGTATTTATAAACACACTCCTGAGTTCAGAGTTTTTTAACCTTCAAACTGAATGACGTGGGCTTCCTTGTCCCAACTTCAAGAAACAAATATTTACTGAGCGCCTTATGCCACAATGGCATCTTAGGTTTTGGAGGATAAAAAATTTAAGCCTGGTTCCTAGCTCACACAGCTTGCAGACTGAGTAAAACAGAAATTTCCCAGTCTCCTCAAAAGTGGAATCAATTGTTCAGAGATACTGAGCCTTGCCCTCAACGTGTCCAGGAACAACTTCGGCTGATTAGAAACTTCCTAGAGGCCAACTCCCTTTCCATTTACTCAAATGTACCATGCAAAATGTATGCCTTTTCTGATGCAGCATGAGGAGGGCTGGCAAGCACTAGGTATGGGAAAAGGAGAAAAAAATGTGTGCAGGGTCTAATGACAGTATTTAGATAGAGGCACCTACATTAAGAGACATCTAAATTACAAATGTCAGAGCAGGAAAATGTTATCCAAAGAATGGCTTGAGGCAGGAGATAATACAGGTTAAGGTAGTCCCAGGTTTGATTCCACATGAATGACTGACAAACCCAAATCATCACTAAGTATGACCCTAAAAATATCTAAGATCTCCAGGGGTAACTCGGAAAATGACAAACACCGACAATATCTTTGGGCCCTCTTATTTAACCTCAGTCCAGGCTAATTGAGAGGAGTAATGAGCTGCGATCTGGGAGATACCTCCAAATAACAGCAAGAGCTTAGTTTAAAGGGGTGAGTAATACTAAAGATAAGTATAAAGTGGTTCTCTAAACTAAAAATATTAAAAACATAAATGCATAAAAATTGATTCCTGACCAGAATCCTAAGTTCTTCTGCGCTATTCCTATGAGGGAGGGATGCTGGAGAGAGGGAAAGAAAGGAAAGTGGGTAAAGAAACCTGGACTAGAAAAGTTTAGAAAGGAACCACTCACTGTAAGCTAAATACTCAAATTTAATCTCAGTGCAACAAGAAGTGAAGAATGAAGTTCAGGAAAGGCTAATGTCATAGGTTAGAAAAATGCTCCAATGGTAACTGAGAGATGAGTGGAAAGTAATCAGATCTGGAAAGAAGGAAACCAGTCTGGAGGCTATGATGAAGATTCAGCAGGGAAGGAAGATAAACCAAATCGTCAGGCAGTACTAACAAGAGCTACTCTAGAAAGAAGAATCCAGAGATACTATGGGCAAGAGAAAGCCAGAGCTGCCTCGATGTCAGAAAGGCATCAGGCATAAGCAAACCATCCCTGGAAGGGCTTGCTGTCTTGATTTTAAAATGACATTCGGTGTTGGAGTGGTGGCACAAGTGGTAAGTCACACGCTAGCCTAGGATGGACAGCAGTTCAATCCCTGGGCATCCCATATGATTCCCCAAGCCAGGAGTGATTTCTGAGTGCATAGCCAGGAGTAATCCCTGAGTATCACCAGGTGTGGCCCCCAAATAAATAAATAAATAAAATTACATTCATCTAAGGGACTGACATGTTTTTTCATGATTTTCATATCCAGACTTATTTTTTTTTTATCCATAATCCCAGCAAAATCAAAGATGGGAGGAAACTGGAGAGAAGTGTCCCAATCACAGCTCACTTTTTCATCTAATGCCAGAGATTAGCAAGGGCACCAACAACATTTCTTGGGACTTGGGAAATCTTTAGCTAGATTTCTTTTACTTTCATCATAATTTAATTTGCTTATTGGAGCCACCAGCAGCAAGAGTTTGGCCTAGAGCAAGCTGGCAGTGTTCACCCCGGTGGTATTCAGAGACACCAGGGCTATACTTGGGAGTCCAACTTGACTGTATAAACAGGAGTCTGGGTTCAGTCACCATCAGCGCCTGGTCCCAGTGTACTGCCAGGTGTGCCCCAGAGAAACAAAAACAAACAAAACAAAGTGAAAAGCAAACGAAACCGAATTTTATATCCCTGCTTTCAATCGTAAAGCCAGTCTCTTGGATCCTTCCTTCCTTCCATTTTATATTTTAGAAATGACATAGACAGTTTCATTATTCAGACGTGCATATTTTAATTTCTCTACACAAAAAAAAGATTTTAAATCTGCTTTTTAAAAGTCTTCTCTAGAGGAAACCATTTTCCTCCTCACCAGGGATCTGCAGACAGTGGAGCTGTCAGAGCACCTCATGCATGTGGTGTCACCAGGATTAAATTCACAGGGATTAAGCTTGCCCTGGGGGCTTCATAATCCACGAAGTCCTCTTCCAGGCGCTTTCTCAATAGGGGTCTGTGACAGCAGAGCCTAAGAACATGCAGGCAGCACCATGGTTTGAACCTGCAGCCTTGCATAAATCGTTTTGTCACTGAGCCATCCTCCACACCCAGAGAAAAACAATTGAAAACTATAGATGGACAACTACAATAAAGTAAATATACCTTTGAATCTAGGATTTAAACATTTGGATGCCCGGGAAAGGGTCTAGTAATTTCCTCTTTAAATGTAACGAACAATCTTCAGCTATAATAGTTGCACAGCTAGAAACATCACTATCCCAGCAAAAGAAATCCTGGGGCAAAAAAGAACTTTGCATTCCAGACACCATCTCTTCTGACGCTTCTGCCAACTGTTTTTATTACTTCAGTTATTTTAGATAACACCAATCCAATTGTCACAATATTTCTGAATTGGATACTTAAAGTTAACTGTCTAAACAATTACTGAAACACTAGCTAAGGGAGAAAGTGCTTTCTTCTGTTTTAAACATGAACCATTCTCCTGATGCAATACAACAGTATGGGAGTGCCCCTTCCCGAATAGCTTCCAGTTTCTTGCACTTATCTGCAGTCTGAAAACATTAGGTGTGATATTTTGAGATATTAAGAGATACATTAAAATGAATGAAGTACTATATTACATAATATATTAGTATAATTAGTATCATATTATAATTGTTCTATTTTTACTAACAGTTATTGATTTCCTGCTGTGCCAAATTTATAAAAGTTAATGTTATCATATAAGTATATAGATACTGAAAAGAACAGCATGTATGGGGCTTAGGTTAGTATTAGCTGCTGTTTCAGACATCACTGAGGAGTTGGGGCATAGAACACCAAGATACGCAAGTAGCACTCGGTTCCTCTGTAGATTCTCATTCATAAAAGAGGCTCAGTAGTTTGATAATTCCTTAACAAGCAACTTTGCATTTTTCCTTTTTTTTTTCTTTCAATCTATACCCAGCAGTGTTCAAGGCTATCTTATGAATCTGTGCACAGGGGTCACTCTGGTCATGTTCAGGTGACATATGTGGTGTCAGGTAGGCCACAGACAAGTTTAGTGCTTTGTCCACTATGTTATCTCTCCAGTTCCACAATTCTACTTTTCAATTATAATAAATATTTCAAAACCAGGGACCCAGTCGCCATGTTCACACCAGTCCAACTCGATAGATTCAATTTTTGTTGAAAGAGATGTAAACCAAGCTGTGAAAAATGATGGGTAAACCACACACAACAGAAAGCAGGCAATCTAAGAAAAAAGGGTGGGCCAAGCCTCCATCCTGTCGAAGTCACGTCTGCTGCAGCCATCACCCAGAATTGCTGCTATGCTTTTGGCCCTGCCTCACCACTCCCTTATAATTCTCTTTGAGGATATCAATCTGACCAATCCAGGTACTCCAGCATTTGGGCTAATATCACCAGGGCTTTCTTGAAGTAAGTGTGGATGTCCTCCCCTATATCATCCTCCTTCCTGGAGGCCGCAAAAATCTGCAGTATCAGTAATAGTGCTTTGAATTCCTGGCCAACTTCATTTGTTCAATGCTGTCATATATATAGGAGTACAACAATATAATAGAATGAACAGCTAACAGCAATAGCTTACTAAACCTTCTAACATGTATTGACTTCACTGGAGATACAATAATTTTTACAAATTAGCTTGCAACTGTACTTTTTATTTATCTATTTTTAATTATCTTTCTTCTCTTCAGTTTTCTTTTCTTTTACTCTCTTTTTATTCTCCTAAATAATTTTGCTCTCACTTATCGGAAACAAATATTATGGTCAATTATGTTAACTTTGTGATACACTTTCTTTAAATAAAATTTAAAAAGGGAGACCTGTAGAGATATCCAAAGTTGTACTAAAATATATTTTGGGCATGGAATGTTCCATTCCCTCCAATCTTAAGGATAAAAAAAAAAATTCTTAAAACTTTGCTATTTTGGTTAATGGACTTACGGAGATCATACTCACTGATGCTCACATGACTAACATGACCACATATGACAGGACTGTTAATAGGTATTGTTGGGGATAGAAGCCAAGTCCATGTGATCCATCACCTGAGAACATCCTCACTCTCTGCTAAGTTTTTCCCCTTCTCAGATCCACATGACATCCTTACTGTGAGCAAACTGCAATTAAATAAAGAGCTGCTAAAGTAAAATGATGTAAAAAAATACTTTTATTTGGGGCCATATCCCCTGGCTTTCTCCTTGCTACCTGTGCTCCAGGACCACTTCTGACAGGGCTCAAGGGAACATGACATGCCAGGGGTCCAATTTTGCTTAGCTGCATGCAAAACAAGAGTCATACCCACTGTACTATCTCTCCAACCCCAAAAGCAAAAATCTCATGCCTTCTTCTTTACTTTTATTGTTCACTTTACAAAGGAAAATAGAAAGCTCCATATTCCTAAAAAGAAGTGATCATATTCTAGAAGATAAGAAAATAGTTTCTAACAATGGCATGGTAACATAATGGATCAGCCAAACAAAAAGAAAAGAAGAAAATCCTATAAAATGAGGCATGTGTTTGCACAATGAAAGAGCAGAGCACATTGAGGTTGTGATCAATAACATAAAAACTTAGAAAATACAAGAATATTTACGTATGATTGAAAAAAATTCATTTTGTTCTTCTATAGTCAGACTAATAAATTTAAAAATACATACAATCCAATGGTTTATGTCTAAGGTTTCTTCAGCCTAATAAAGCAAGAAAGGCCACACAACCAAATATAAACTACAAAAATAGATCATTATTGATTTAGAACATTTCTGCAACACTTTCCTTAAGGAATCAAACAAAGAAAATAAAAAGGATAATTTTTAGCCATACTTTTCATATCCTAAAGCACAATAATTTCTACATTTCTGTGTTTAATTGTCTTTCTTTGGATTTAAGTCAATCACTCCAAATCCCAGATTTTCAAATTGTACCCTTTCCTATAGACTGATGACCTTGCCAAATGTGCATTCAATCTGCATGTATCTTCAGACGAGTAATAAAGACACGATTGCCATTAGCATAATCAATACACAATTTACAGAGCTACCCAGATAGAACTGAAAGAGAACGTGTATGCCATTATCTTAGTAACTATAAATTAATAGTCTTTTGTAGGACTATGTTCCCACTTAGATTGCTTCGGTTCTGTTTTTTTTTCCAGATAATATGAACATATATTAAAAAACATTTGTAGCATGTTTGTTATATACTTTTGAAAATAATGATCATCAGCAAATATTCAAATATGTCAACTAAAATTGACCACACAGAGAGGATAACTATCCATAGCTAATCATTTTACTTTATTACCATGTAACTAAATAGCAGAAAGAGAAGCACAACTTTTAGTAAATACGTGCGGATAATTAAGTATTTCTAGGTGGCAGCCCAAAGGATTAAAACTTATCTATTTTAGGGACCAATAAAATGGTCAGAGGTTATGGATGAATTCTTTTCATGTAGACCCACCCAAGTTTGAAACAGCACTGTTAGAACTCCCTAAGAGCCACCAGGCATGGTCCTAGTGTCCCCAAAACCATAGGGACAGCGCTGTATAGCATTCAATTGTCTTTTAGGTCAAGTATCATAAGGGATGACCTTAGGGGACACTATATTCTGACTAAAAACTCTCCTTAAAATGAAATTAATCTGGACTATCCTACAAATTTTGATGATAACCAAAAGAAAAACAGAAAGCAAAGAAAAGAAAACATGTATCTATTCTATAAGATGACAGATCATGCAAAATTTTTCAGGAAGGGTGATGATTAATCACACCCAGACCCTCCCATGATGGCATCTGTGTCCAATATCCACCAATCCTTGAACAACTCAATCCCAAATAGGTGTGCAGACCTCTTCACAGTAACAAAGAAACTCAGTATGAAAAAGTAGCACTATTACAGCCTGCCACTGGGAAAAATAAACTTGCTTCTACCAGCAGCCTTTCCACACAGTATATTTAAAACAGCCAATGCAACATTACTTAGAGGCTCTGCAACCCGAAGTCAAATCCACTGCTGTAATTTTGTAACCAACATTCACTTTTTCCTATAATCCAAACTGGTGGACTCCACCCTAAAAAAAAAAATCTCATGACCTTTGAGAACAAATATCCAGAGGAAAAAAACTTTGAAATCTAGAAGGTTTCAAACTGGATTGGAAGGTATTTCTGCAGAGATTCAGCACAATGAGAAAACACTCCAGGATCCTTCTGTCTACCACCCCATCATCTCCTCTAAAACGCCTCCTAGATCACTTTTCAGAGGCAGGATTTAGATTCTTTTATCAGAATCTAAAGCCTTTAATCACACAATTAGGGATTTCTCAGGCTTAGACTGCTTTCAGCTTTCTCTCAGGTGTTACTGACTAATACCATTTTTTTTTTCTTGTAAAAGTAACTTTTCTCTGGAAGGGTGAAATAGGGGAGGGAACTGAGAGCTAAATTCGTTTGGTTTTTGTTTGTTTGGCTTTATTTTCGGTTTGTTTTGTTTTTGTTTTTATTTTTAATTGGAGCCTCTTAAATAGTGTTCAGGGGAGGTAGAGCTCCTCCCAGCAAATCTCAGCCAAGTGGCCAATGGTTCAATGACAGGGCTCTAAAGACATGGTGCTTCTCAGTCCTGAACTGGTAAGGATTCCGCGAGCCACTCAAAAATAAAAAGTAGCCTTGAGGGTTGTCCCCGGTAATATTCAGTGAACCAGTTAACACCCCAATAGAACTGGGGCCGGCCACATGCAGGACATATATCTTAAATTCTGAGTATGTTAGCCCTGAGGTGTACATTCTTAAGGCCAAAGAAAATACCAGTATCATTGTTTCTATCACTTGATATCATTTAAGAATGGCTCTGACTTCCTCTTGAAAATGAGATTAAAGACCTACCCTTTTCAAGTCAAGTAGTCACCTTCTTTTTTAGTTCTACACTAGCCACTCATAACTGTGGCTATGTTAGTATCTGTTTCCTCAACTGTAACATGAGGATAATGATAATTTACACAGGATCCACTTAAAATCACTCAAGATGGTGCTTTAGGAAGTATGAACTTTGTGTTCAAGTTCAAAGTGAAAGCCACAGTAACTGCACCTCTCAGCCCCTACACATTTTTTTTTACTATAGAAAGAATGCTTGCTAAAAATGAAACTATAAAGGTACACATACTTCTATGACATTTCTCAGGTTTGGGGTTTTGTATTTGCTCTTTCTTGACACAGAGCAAGGCAGCCAGAGCACTGGACGACCCCTCAAGATTTTGCAAAAGTGGACAATGTAAAGAGAATAAAACATATGTGTGGGAAAGAGAAGGGGTACAGAGGGTAGGTGCTTGCCTTGCACGTGGCCGCCTTGGGTTCGATTCCAGGTACCCCATATGGTCCTCTGAGTCCACCAAGAGTGATCCCTGAGCGTAGAGCCAGAAGTAAACCCTGAACATCACCAGGTGTGGACCAAAAAGAAACAAAAATAAAATAAAATAAATAATAAAATAATAATCACAAATGTGCTTTTTTTTTTTAGATTCCCAGTGAACCTCACCCATTCTAGAATGCTGAGTATGTAACAACTTACCAATGATCCCAATTACCTGTTAAGTTTCCATATTTACCTAGTATGTATATCTCCTGTTTTTCAAAAGTTTACCCTGGCCACTTCACTTTCCACTTCAACAAAGACCTATAGTCATACATATTTACATTAACCTAAAGAAATCTTAAGAGAATTTCTGCCTTGACCCCAAAAGCAAAAAAAGAAACCTGTGTTCAAAATTTGCTTTGCAGCAGCCATGGGCAGAACAAAGAGCAGAGAGCTTGCTCCTACTAGCTCCTTCCCCAGGATTTACTTACTATGAACTGTGCAATCGCCATAGCAGTCCTGCTCATACCCAATGTCAGCATTATTTTAGGTTTGACATGTTATTTGATATGATTTGCTAGACTACTCTGGGGGTCTGGGAGCACTCAAAATGTTTTCCACGTAAACTGATGCTCACTGCTTCTTTGCTTTGGCTACAGTGCTTCAATGTTTTAGCTCACAGAAGGTTTTATAGTTTGTTCTCCTTTTCTATATTCAAGAGACATGTGTACAAGAATCATATAACATAGATTCTTACCATTTTGTTGGTAAGAAAACTGAGGCTCTGGGAGATGCAATAATATTGAAGATTCAAATGAAGATTTATGGGCATTGAGTTCTTCGGGGCAACTCACCAGAATATGAGTGACATAGGCAAGAGACAAAATGCTGACTGTGCATATAAGACCAAAAGCCTGCGACCTAAGCAAGTCATCCAGAATCAGGAAGGTCACTGTCACACAGCAGTACAACAACCAGGATCAAGCTTTTGCAGTATCTGAGAAGGGGCAGTAAAGTCACCTTTTTTCCCACAATCTAGAACTGATGCTATAATACTGGATAATCTCACTCATCTGTGTCATTTAGGGAAGCAGAACAATGGAATGGATGGTGTCAAGTGATGAAAGGTTATTGATCTCGGATTACAAAACAGGTATTATAGGACTGGAGTGGGCAAGGAGACAGAATAGAAGCAGTATGTGGAAGTTGATGGAGAATCTTGGACTCTTTGGTGGTAGCACGATACAATAGCTGTGTGTATCAGACCCACATGGTTGGTTACTGTAAACATAAGACATCGGGACTGGATAGAGAGTACAGGGTATAAGGAGTTTGCCTAGAATTTGGCTGGCCAAGTTTAGTCCCCACTGCCAGATGTGACCCTTAAGCAGATAGCCAGGAATTAAGTCCTGAGCAGTACTGAAAATGCTCCCCTAGTAAAAAAAATACATTAACGAGTGACCTCCACTATTAGTTTTTATAAGTTTTGATATTAATAATTTAAAAATAAAAGCACTTTTACAATTAGAACTGAAAAGACTAAGAGTGTACAGTATGGTTCAAAATCAGGCGCTGAAGTGGATGAGGACACACAGGTCACATTCCCTCCTTCCAAAGGCTCACCTCTCTGTGTGATACTTAGCTCTTCAGCCTACTACTGCTGACCCGTCAGGAAACTAAACTTGCACCCATGTCCAACACACAGGTCTACTTTCAAGTCTCTTAACAGGGAATTTCTCTAGTCAGTCTCAGTTAAGGATATTTCACTCTTTAAAAGTGGCCTCACACAATTTTCCCGGCTCTCTCCTCTGAGTTTCATTATTCTTGCTTTCTCTTCATTCAGCATTAAAGTTGAAGGGGCAAGTATAAATGAATATTTGAAAGTCATTTAATTAAATAGATTAAGGTTTAAGAATGTGTCCATCTAGAAAGACAACTTTAAGACAGTTATCATTTAGTTAAAATAAAGAAATATGGTAGCATCTACACAGACTATCACAGACAAATGAGTGCCGAGGTCAACCAGCGGGCAATGATAGAGGCTGGCTTTCTGAATGCCCAACGGGACAGCCAGAGCCCAGCAATCTGGGATTGGGGACAGGGTGATTACACCAGCTAAATAGAGAGAGGGGAACTGGTGACTAAATGACTAAGAGCAGGCCTGGGAAAATAAAAATAAAGCAAAGTGAATGGTTAGAATTTACTGCAGAAAAGAATGGAGACAAAACTAAAGGGAAAGTCATTCAGGCATTGGGACCCCCAAGTAAGGTTGCAAATAATATTGAAAGCACTGGTGGAACACTACCAAATCTGTAAGAGCAATTAACAGTCAAGTCAGCAGACACTGTCTTGTTTTCTCCTTCCATCTTCACAGTCTAGATCCACATGTGCTTCCAGACAGCCCTGAAATCCTCTCTGAAGCTTAGCAGAAAATGCTTCTAGATAAATTAACTGATGAGTATGGAGATGCAGGAAATTATCCTCTTGTTCAGCTAATTCCTTTGTAAACCCAAGCCCAGATTTACCTTTTTAATTTAAGGATTATTAATAAATCCACTATGATTAAACCTTCATAATGATATGTGAATTATTTGTCTCTAGTTCCTCTCCCAAGAACAATTAGCCTACCTTTGCAAATTAGCATTGGCCCTTTTGCAAAGAACTTCAAAGATACAGACCTGACTTACCAAAAAGATGGCAGAGGCTCTAAAATTAATTAGCTCCACTTTATGTTTCCATTATCTTTTAATTAGAATTTCTGCAGGAATTCTTCTTTCAGAACTCTCTCTATTGACAGTAAAGCAAAGTAGAGCTTGGAATCAAGTGCTATCTTGGTCAGTGTGAAGGATCTGACCAGAGCAGGCAAACCAACAGTCATCTAAAAGGAACATCTGCCACAGTCCTCTTCAAAGGATACAGCCATGCAAGTGCCCAGAGCAAAATATTAACTTTTAGAAAAAGAGTTGTTCAGAACAAGATGCAGAGATTCACTACAAAATTGAAAATACCTTTGAGAATAAGATACATTTACTATTTCTTATTTGTCCCATAAAAGCTTACATGAATTAACTCTTCATTTGCCTAATAATCCTTTGGATTAGATACTATAATTATCCTCATTTACAGATGCAGAAATTTAGAGTACAGTTGACAAGATTAGAATTTCAATGCAGGAAGTCTGGTTTAACTCCCTTGCTCTTAGCCATCATACTACATTGACTACATATATGAAATGTTTGCTACACACCTACTACCATTCCAGATATATGGGACACAAGGTCGGGTAGGGGCCCTCCGGCCAGTATTAGAGGAAGACAAGTGAAAAAAATCTTTAAGAAAAAGGAAAAACATTTGTGTCAGATACAAAATTGACTCATTACAAAAGGAAAGCACTGACATGCTGAAAATGATTAAAAATATTAACCGTCTGGGAGCCGGAGCAATAGCACAGTGGTAAGGCATTTGCCTTGCACGTGGCCAATACAGGATGGACTCCAGATCCAATCTCGGCATCCCATATGGTCTCTGTGCTTTCCAGAAGCGATTTCTGAGCATAGAGTCAGGAATAACCCCTGAGCACTGCCGAATGTGAACCAAAAACAAAAACAAAATTAACCTTCTGTATAGTAAACCACCCCCCCCTCCAAAGCCAAAAGCCAAAAAAGAAGAATATCAGTGACACAGAAGACAAAGGATTAAGTTTCTCAATAATGGGAGGCACTCTTTCAAACTAAAATATAAATGAGCCAAGGATACAAAAAGTCAATTCAAGGCAAAAATAGAGCACAAGATTAGGAGCAATGCTGCATGCATTCTCCAACCCCCTGAATATCACAGAGTATATATATATATATATATATATATATATATATATATATATATATATATATATATATATATATATATATATATATATATATATATATAGCCCTGGAGATTCTAGTGTACCATGGAATGTCCCTAGTAAATCCTGGCACTATAGAACTCAAGTAGCATCATATATTTGGGCCATGACATTGAGTCATCAGGCCTAGATAGCTGAGAAATACCAGGAATGGCACTTCTTAGGGGGCCCTATACCAAACAGTCAATTCTCAGAAAAGTTAGTAGAAGTGGTGTGAAGACATGTATGAAGATACTCAGTGTACTAAATGCTCATTAATATGTCAATAACAAGCTTTGCTTTTTTGTTTTTTGGCAAAAGTCACATTGGTAAAGATAAAACATTTAAATATAGGCACTTTAAGCCTAATGCTAATGACAATAAGAACTACTATCACCTCTCAGAGGCACAATGACAATATCTATTAAAATGTTAGCTATTATCCAACAATTTTATATTTAGGTATTTATCTTATACATGTATATATGCACACATATGTATTTACTCAGGTCAATAAGAATGTAAATATATTCACTGAAACAACAACATAAATTAAATAAGTAAAATACAGTCTTTTTGTTTTACTAGAGGAGGGAATATTAAATAAATGAAAGGCCACCAGTCAATATAAAGAGTTGTTGGGATAGGGGCCCGGGAGATAGCATGGAGGTAAGGCATTTGCCTTTCATGCAAAAGGTCATCGGTTCGAATCCCGGTGCCCCATATGGTCCCCCCTGCCTGCCAGGAGCAATTTCTGAGCATGGAGCCAGGAGTAACCCCTGAACACTGCTGGGTGTGACCTAAAAACCAAAAACCAAAAAAAAAAAAAAAAAAAAAAAAAGAGTTACTGGGATAAAGGAAAGTTCTAAATGTGGACACAGATGGATTGCAATGAAACATTTAGGGAAACAACTCAGAAAATCTCCTGTTTGATATCCAAGACACCCCCCTTATATACATGGCAATTAAGGACAGAAAAGCAGTCTAGTGTTGTATCTGAGGATTTTACTAGTGACTCTCATCCTCTCTAGCTAGGGAACATATTCAAAAACAATTGGAAGGGGGCCCGGAGAGATAGCACAGCGGTGTTTGCCTTGCAAACAGCCAATCCAGGACCAAAGGTAGTTGGTTTGAATCCCGGTGTGCCGGCCAGGAGCTATTTCTGAGCAGACAGCCAGGAGTAACCCATGAGCACTGCTGGGTGTGGCCCAAAAACAACAACAAAAAAAAATTGGAGGATAACACATGATCAGCCAGTCTAGAGAGGGTTAGTGGTTCATATTCAAACTTGGAAAATGTCAAACATTTTTTCATAGATGATTTTTTTAAATCTTTGTGAAAACAACCATCATGAATAAAGAATACAGAAAAGGTTCAAATAATAGGATCTGGAGAATGAAAAAAGAAAAGTGTTGATAGGTAGATTACTGTTTTGTAGACTTTTTCAGCTTCTCTACATAAGTTTTTGATCAAAGAACATAATGATAGATTATTGATGCACTGCCGTTATAATTTTAATGTAACTAGCTATTTATCTGAAAAATGTGCTAAGAATTCTGCTAAACAGAAACATCTTACAACATTAGTAAACATTTTCCTGAAATCTATGAGATAAGAGAGACTTGTTAAAAAATTTTATAGCACAAAATGAGTGATTTTATCCAGCACTGAGACTACATTACAAAATTTAAAGAAATTCAGCTATTTTGGAATAAATATATCTAGGTAATGAAAAACCCAGTAGAAATATATTAAGGTTCTTTAACTGAATTGAAAAACCCAGGGCCACAAACAAACGATAGTCCAGACTTGTACAGAAGTTACCCATCTCTAAATAACAGGAACCTTGCTTAGCTTAAGCATACACTTTGACTTGAATAAAGTGTAATAGTGCTGCAAAACTAAATATAATCTGAAGTTAAACAACATGATGACGGAATAAAAAGAATAATCTACAAATGTCTTCCAACACCACCAGTGGCTCCATAAAACCCATGAGTACCTGGTCTAATTGGTTTCTTACTGTATTTCACGGATGTATTCTGAGGATTTACAATGAAAAAGTTCTGAAAAAGACAAGACTATGCTCAATAACCTTAATTTGAAAACAAAAATACAGATTTGATTTGTAGGTGCTTCCTAAAAATATTTTCCCTGGGATTGGAATAATAACATAACAGATAGAGTATTTGCCTTGCATGCAGCTCACCCACGATGGACACAGGTTTGATCATTGGCATCCCATCTGGATCCCACAAGCCTGCCAGAAAAGATTTCTGAGCACAGAGCCAGGAGTAACCCCTGAGCACAGCCAGGTGTGGCCCAAGCACTCACCCACTGATATCACTAATACCTCTGTTAGAAAGAGGTTCAAATACCCAGATGTGGTTTGTAGGTACTTCTTCAAAAATTCATCCCTATGTGACATATATACTTCTGTTGAAGGTTCAAAAACACCCAATATGCTTCTTTCATATGAGTGAAATTTATTAGTATCCTGACTTATATTCCATTTGTTTGATGCCACTCTACAAGAACCCCAAACCAGGGCTGTCTCCTTCATAACATCCCAATTTCTAGCACTTCAAAGGCATAGATGTACAGCACATAATAAGTATGCAGTGAATATTTGATGATTAAGCAAATGACTGACTTAAGACATCTGTATATTTACATATTTATTTACCATCTGATTTAAACTACAGGGATTCAAAGGAACAAGATATTGGGGCTGGAGAGATAGCACAGTGGTAGGGTGTTTGCCTTGCACACTGCAGACCCAGGATGGACCTGAGTTCAATCCCAGCATCCCATATC
>PVKC010018076.1:0-19857 GCA_004027635.1 Crocidura indochinensis
AGAAGTCGCTCCTGGCAGGCACGGGGGACCATATGGGGAACCGGGGAATCGAACCGCGGTCCTTCCTAGGTTAGCGCAGGCACCTTGCTTCCAGTGCCACCGCCCGGCCCCTTATTTAAGCTTTTAAGACAGTTTATTTTTTTAATAATAATTTTTATTGTGACCAAAGAGTGAATAACAAATCATTCACAGTAGTATTTAAGGTACATAGTGACAATGAAACAGGGTCATTCCTACCACCAGGGTTGTCCTCCCTTCCTCAACTTCTTTTCCCATCATGTGTCCCATATCTCCCCTTTGTCTCCCAGAGTGCTAATGAAACTGTTCTCCTCTATGTATAGATTGTTATAGATAGGGTATTGATTCTGTTCTTGACCTTAGGTTTGATGTTTAAGTCAGATCATTTTTTAATTCCACTCAATATTCATGCGGCTTTCCTGGTTCTGGTACCGGTCATTTTGATTTCCCCCCTCTCATTTTATATTAATCTATGGGTAAAAAGCTCAGTGTACAAATGTGCTTTTAAAGTCAAATTGTGAGGGTCTAACACTAGTCTACTGTCTACTGTGCAAGTCTCAGGGAACTCAGAGATATATTTCTCATCTTAGGACAACCTGAATATGTCAGTCTCTAGGCACCAAATTGTTTCAAGTTCAGATTTCTTTTCCCTCTCCCGTTTCCTCTCCAACTCCTCTAGCATTGTGCTGACTGGGCTGTGTGTAATAAATGATAATATATCCAAAGAGACCATGGGTGGATGAAGAAGCAGGACAGGATAACCCAGGCAAACACAACCCCGATTTAAAGTGTTCTTGGCACAGTGAATTAGTGATTGCAGAAGGGATGGGTAAGGCCAAGTGTAATTAGGATGAGCACAGGAAGACACTTGATTTCCAGAGTGAAGAGAACATGTATTTAATCAAAGAGAGGTGCACAATTCAATTCAGTGTATCCCAGGAACTGGTGTGTGTGGTGTGTGTTTGTGCGTATGTGCGCATGTGTGTGTGTGTGTGTGTGTGTGTGTGTGTGTGCTGATGTGCTGATGGCAGAAATCTTTCAAACCAGCCTTGAATTAGAGATTTGTGGAGTGAGAGAGAAGTCTATAAAGAGAATGGTACTAAGGAGTGCCTCCTGCTGTCTTGGTTCAAGAAAGCAAGGGGAGGGAGTGCTGACCAGGTCACCACATGTGAGTCTTCTCAGAACAGTTGAATTTTCCTCTACAGGGAATGACCAAGGGCATTGTCCTCAATACAAGGGTCGTGATCTGAGTTACAGCAGCTGCTGACTGAACAGAGACTGGGAGCTTGGCATGAACTGAGTCAGTGGCAAAGAAAGGAACTGGGTGATGAGAGGTGGTGGGTATGGGTATCAATGGACATGGATGGTTGATAGATGGAAGAGGGGGAAATGGGGCTTTGAACTGTCCCTGGGAAGCAGTGTCAGGTGTCAGACTAGAGGAAAAGTCTGAGTCAGGACTCAGAGGTTGTTCCAGATCACAAGGAGGAGAATGGATCCCCAGAACTCAGACTCAGAAAAGCTTTACACGATGGAGTTGGGAGCAGAGGCCCTAGATAGGAGAGGAAGGAAGCTATAGTCTGGGGAAGACCAGGCGGATGATAAGGACAAGTCAGCATAGACCATGGGATGTCTAGAGACAAGCCAGGGTAGACCATGTGGATGTCAGGAACAAGTCAGCATATACCTTGGTGTGACAGATATAAGCCAGGATAGACCATGGAGATGGGAAAATCAAGCCAGCATGGTCAGACAAAGGACAACGAGGATAGGACAGTGAAGTCTATGGATAACCAATGTGCGGTTCTAGAGTGTAGGCAAGAAGTGAGCCACCAAGTCGGCTAGTACCTCAGCTTCCCTAGAGATAGGGTGGATGGCCTGGGGCTAGGGAACAGTTCCCTCTGGGTCTAGCTCAGGATAGTTGTGTGCAAGCCTGAGGCCCAGGTGCACTGTAGTTTGACACAGCATTGAAATGTTATTTGTTTGTTTGTTTTTTTTTGGGTCACACCTGGCACTGCTCAGGGGTTACTCCTGGCTCTACATTCAGAAATCGCCCCTGGCAGGCACAGGGGACCATATGGGATGCCGGGATTTGAACCATTGTCCTTTTGCATGGAAGGCAAACGCCTTACCTTCATGCTATCTTTTTTAATAAAGGTTTTTGATTCTCCTGATAATCTACCATATGGTCAGTTTTCCAATGCCAGGAGTCCCAGTTTCCTCTTACCTGCTGCTGATTACGCAGTGCTCTGAGGCCCTGAGGTATAGTGGTCCTAGTGAGAGTCACTATCTCACTTTCATTCTGGCTCTCTCTGCCTGAGGATGATCAGAGATGCACAGGGTGTTCGCTGCTACTCAGAGTGGGCCTCTGAGCTTTTCACACACCAGTGCTCTTCATAGGGCATCTGGTGAGGGGCTTTAGCTTTTGGATAAGAGTTTTTCTGTGTGACTTTTTCTATTCAGTTTTTGATGAATGTTGAAAGACAAATGTCTTCACGGAGGACCCAATGAATGAATTTGGGTGTAGGAAAGTTTCAAGTAGTGCCAGAGGAAAACAAGTCATTTCTGACAATACTCTGTCTTGCAGTGTAGACTTGATGATAGTAATGGGTTCATACAGAGGAGGTTCTGAAGGTTTATGCATTTCTGGGGATCAAACCTGGGGGTTAGAAAATGCAATACATCATGTCCTGTAATCCTTTGTGCTCTCTCTGGTCCCTGATGAATGAAATTTGTATGCTAAATATTATTTATTAAATATAAAATATATTTATATGAAAGGAGCCACAAAATTTATCACCACCAGTTGGACACTTTTCAGATGGAAGAATCACATACTTATTCAAGGATTCGAGTGATATGCAATATATAATTAGAATGCTTGCCTTGCACATGGCCAACCCAGATTCAATCTTCAGCATCCCAGATTGTACTCCAACCACCTCCAGGAGTGCAGTCAGTAGTAATCAACCCCCGAGCATCACTGGATGCGGCCCAAACCAACCCAACAAACATAAAATCTTATTATTGTGTGACCAGAGAGTGATACCATTCTAACACTGACATACTTTTGTGTCATCGGTGAACATAAAGAATTTTTACAGAATATATTACAAACAGGTATGTGTGAGAACTCAATATATTCTGTTAATTTAGATTCATTACTTTATTGGAATTTGTAAACCTTACGAATTTACAACTTACAAATTTGTTTATTGGAATAGTAGACCTTAGAGTGAGTAGTATCCAAACATACAAGATATTAGAAGTTAAATTAGAATTTGAAATTAACTTGAGTACTATTTTATTTTAATTTCCCAAACCTGAAAAATATATTTATGCTCAAAAGCATAATCTTAACTTAGTTAGGCTAAATCTGTTTTCAGTGTTATCCTTGTTCTTTGAGTCCCTGAAAAATGAGAGTATCCTTTTTACAACTAATAACAGTATTCATTATCATCTAATTAGAATATGTTCACAAATGCAAATTCCCTTCCTTTATTTCTTAAAAATAACATCTTCCATAATAACATCTTAGGCAAAATTTCCTTGTTAATTGTTAAATTTAAATTTCAGAATCTTCAGTCCCATAGAGCATGATGAAAAGGAGAAGGGCATGACACTAATTCTTTTTCGCATTGTTTTTTAATGAACATGGTACTTGAGAACTGCATGAAACGCATTTTTCTGAAATGATGCCCTGTTCACAGTGATTTGAATTTTATATAGATCATTCACATAGTTTTTTCATAATTCTCATGATTGCTATCATTCATATTTTCTGAGCTTAAGAAATAATATTAGTTTTGTAAATCTTCAATTTGGGTGTTTTCTATTTGGTGTACTTTGGTAAATCCTGGAAAAAATAATTCTCACTGCTATATGGCTGAGTCCCATGCCAGAGAATAATGATCGGTTCTGGGTTGATCTGGTTTACCGACTGAACTGTGATGAGGTACAGGACACAAAGCCAGAAAAGGAATGTTAGGGTGGTGGGGAGAAGGCAGGAGTCTTTTTTTTTTTTTTTTGCCTGTCACAATAAAGTTTATTATAAAAACAGGCTTGTGTGGGGACAAGGGAGCAAACAAGTACATGGAAGTGAAATATTGGTGGCTCAGGTAGGAGTCTTTTTTTTTTTTTAAGGTTAACTCCCTTGTTTTACACATGGTAATTTAGAATTGTTCATAACACAGTTATTTCTGCCGTTCAATATTCCAACACTGAGCCTACCATCAGTATAACATTTTACTTCACTTTGGTCATCAGTTTTTCAACCTCCCCGAAGCCTACCTATTAGTGTATAAATAATTTACTTAATATTGTTTGATATAACTAAATGGTTATGAAATTATAGGAAAAAACTACAGTAGAAGAAAAATGGAAAGGTAGGACCCTTCCATATTTAATCTCATCAAGAAAGACTTTCATGTAGTGACAGTACATGATGCTTTGGTTCCAACATACATCATATGCCTAATAGTACTTTTTCTACCAAAACTTCTTAGAGGACTTTTGGCAATGAACACTCCTCATCCATTATTTTCTAAAATTATCGCATAATCTTGGAAACCAATGCCATAGCTAAAGATTAAAAAAGCATCAAAAAAGATTTTCATGGCATGGAAATAATCTATAGAAACATAAAATAATGTACAAGAATTTAAAAAAATGTCATTACTTTTTTTTGGTTTGGGGCTACATCTAGTGATGTACTCCTGGCTATGTTTACCAGGATCACTGATAGTGGACTCAGGGAACTATAATCACGTGCCAGGGATTGGCTGCATGCAAGACAAATGCTCTACCCACTTTACTATCACTCTGGCCCACAAGAAAGAAATTTAAATCTCTGAGATTCTAGTCAAACTGTGCTGGGGTCCTCCATGGCTGCCATAGTCAGGCCCAGAAAGAAGCCAAGGCATAATTCCTTAAAAAGATTTTATCCAGTATAGATTTTTAATTTGTCTTTTCTTTCCTTTTTCCTTCTTTTTTTGGATAAGGCAGCAGCAGGTGTGTGTATCACACTTTAAAGATGTAGAAAACGAGTGTTGTAGAATATATTTATTTCCTGACATTTCTTATTAGCTTGACATAATTACCACTGTGTGACTTGGGCCTGGAACCCCTGATTTTCCCTGTGATGATGGATGACAGGATGTTATCTCAAACTGTGAGAGGGGAGGTAATTCGCTTTTCACAGAGCATTTCTGTAATGCTAATTGAATTAATCCTTGGGTTATATGGCATGTCTTGTTTAAGGTATTATATGCCTCATGCTTTCATTTGTTGGGAAGCCTCTCCATCACTCATTGCATAATTAGTGAGGTAGAGTTGACAGTAATCAGCCATATGCAGAAGTCAGGATGAGGGTTTAGTTATTGGGTATATTTCTGGTCAGTATTTTGGTCTGGAAAACGAGTAGTGAATTTATAGCAGAAGTACAAATAAACTTCCCTATTAAACACAAAATATATAGCTTACAAAATTATGTGTACTGATTGAACATATTTGCTAGCACCCATTGTTGACACTGAAAATCATTTTGCCTCTTAAATTTGGAGGAGAGAGGGATGGGTCAGACCAAGACCTAGAAATCTCATCTTTGCAAAGGTGCCCAGTAAATGTCTAAGGAAAAATGCAACTTGTTTGCGGAAAGTTCCTTGAATTTGGAAGCTCCTTGGACTGAGAAAGTTTGGAGAGGCGCACCAGTTCCCATTCTGACAAAAATAATTAGAGTTAATTATACATGTCTTGCTACTTCTGAACCCTGAAGGAAAACTATGGTAGACATAGAAAAATTCTCTGACAGTTGCTACCATTCGAAATTTTGCCACTTTTTTTTTATGCTAGTAAAACTGAGCTTCTGAGTGATTTTCAGGGTTTACTCCTTTCTTTGTGCTCAGGGATTACCCTGATTGATGCTCAGGGGACTATGAAGGGTACTGGAGATAGAATATGGTTGACTATCTCCAAAGCAAGTGCCTTTTCTGCTGTCGTCATTAACTGTTCACTTTATTAAAATTCTTTGATAGTGACAGAAGTGGTATCAACAAACAGAAATTGCTCAGTGAGGACCAGAGCAGTAGTACAATGGGTGGGAAATTTGCCTTGCACGTAGCAGACTGGGTTCAATCCTAGGCATCCCATAGGCCCATCCATCCCGTCAACCATGAGAAATCCCTGAGTGCAGAACCAGAAGTAAGCCCTGAGAACCACAAGGTTTAGCCAAAAACAGAAAGACAGAGATATAAAGGAAAGAGAGAGAAACAAAAACTTTTCTCTTAATATGATTTCAATAAGATAAGTGAATAGACTGGTTTTGCATTATTGATAAATTAACTTGGTTTAAACAACTGGAAATTATTTCAGATATTTTTTAACAATTTAGTTTTCACTATAAATGCTTGGTGACTGAGTACATCTTTTAAGAAATACTCTCATAAAGCAAAGCTCACTGTTACTGATTATATCTATAGTTAGAAATCTATAGACAAATGGATGAGTGAATTAGAATTCAGTGAGTACCAGAAAAAAATCAGTAATTAAAAATTGCAATGGTTGAATTCACATTTTAGAAAACACTAGATGCCACAGAGAAAAACACCAAAATAATTTTTCTATAGAGGAGTCAGTTTTCTGACAATAGATGGGACTCATCACAGGATAGCATAGCAATCCTACTTCCTGTAAGTCCCCAACAAAGTACTAACTAACTGCTATTAAAGAAAGAGTTACAGAAAATTCCCAGGAATAAGTGTGATGTTGGTAGTTTAAGGGCTAAGAACCGTCTCTAGAGATTCATTTTTTTTCAAAGTGGGTGGGTTATTCAGTCCTCCAAAGGACACTGGAACAATTGGGTTGATCTTAGCAATAAGGATGACTGGAGCATTTGGTGTTGGAAGGGTGAAAATTTGGTGTTTTATTTTTCTGACATAGACCAATTCCAAGTGATGATAAAAAAAATTTAAAAAAAAAACCAAGCTTTTTTTTTCAAGAATGATTGAATTAAAGGGATTCAAATTATTTTTATTTATGGGTTAAGAAATTCAGTATTCATTGTTAAGTAAAGCTGGATGAAGTTTTGCTACATGCTTAGGAATGTTCTGAAAGCTCAGGAAATACTAGGAGCTACAGATAAGAAATAGCAGAAGAGATGAAGTAGACATATGTGGAGAGATCAAGGGCCAATGGCAATAAATCTCCGACCAATTTTTCTGGGTGGAGGTAAGTCCATGGTCAAAAAGGAGAACCCAGACTGGAGGCAGAATTCAAAATGGAGGAGAATTTCACAGAATAGCTAGTCCTTGTCCCAGAAGGCTTACAATTGCCCAGTGCAAATCAATAACAACAAAAATATGAAATAGAGATTTCATAATAAGAGTCCTAAGCAAAGAAAGTTTTGGAATCACAGAATTATCATGGTGCATTCATTGATTCATATCTAAAATTTACTAACAAAATAATCCACTGTGCCTTTTGCTTTAGAGAAAGTAATGGCCCAGGTTGCTGGAATCTCTTCATGAGATATATTGTGAATGAACTTGGAATGTTAAATGATAAAATGCAGGCTATGGGTTAAAGAGAAAAATGAACAAGTGTTTTTGGAGATCTATAAAGATGTACAAAATAGCAGATAATTGAATTTAGCATAGCTTGTCTTCTCCAATTTCACCTCCATAGCCTCCTCCAGTCCTCCTCTTCCATCTTCACCCTCTTGTTTTTTCTCCATTTTACCTCTTTCTCCTCTTTCCTCACCTCCTCTCACTCCTTTCTAAGTTTTGGAGATATACTATTAAAGTCAAAGCAAAATGCCACTTGCTCTTCAATTGCCTGCTATTTTATAATCTATCTAATATTCTAATAATAATAATAATAGTCTATTAATAATCACTCTTTTAGCTCACTCTTTTTGTAAAATTGCTTTGAAGCTCCTTTTTCAAAGTTAAAATTCTCTTATTGAATGAAAAGACAATGTATTAATCCCTAGAAAGTTGTTCCATTTGGCCACAGTGTGATGGGAAAACCAGCAGACCCTTTGTAAAGAGCTCCCAACATACAACAAAAACAAGAGCAAACTGTTGCGTTGGATTTCAACTAAGTCTCCACACACAAACTCCACTGTAGGTGGGAATTTGGTGGTCAGATCCATCCCCAGAGACATTGACAGGAAGAGATGGCCTTCTGTTTCATCATCTGGACACAAAATGAATGAGACAGAAGGGAAATGTCTCAAAGAACTGCTATTTGAGGGGTTGGAAAGACATGAATGAGTTGTGTTTGTCACATGACAAATGTCAGGTACATGTACACAGAAAATCCAGGAAGCTATTAGTAACCACCCTCTAGGGAGGTTACAAGAAGATTCTCTTGCCTCAAAAGGGTTTTGCCAAACACAAAGAAATAAACCTACCTGTGTTTGAACCAATGGTCAGGAAGATGCATTACCTTCTGCCCCATGTATGTAAACAGGGAGAAGGAGGGGAGGTGCATAAAGGGATGAGAAAGAATAGAGAGGGCATTAGAGTGAGGAGAGTGAGAGAGAGAGAGAGAGAAAGAGAGAGAAAGAAAGAGAGAGGGGTAGATAAGATTTCAATTTTGGTTGCATGTTTTATTCTTATTCTCTATTGTGCTCAGGAGAAAAAACAATAATCCGGCAAGTGGCCAATGGCGGCAGTTTGGGGACATCTTACTGACTTATTAGTAAGTCAAGTTGTCTTTCCCAGAAAGCTGAAGATCCTCTTTGTACTCTGTGGGGTCTTGCTGGCAGATGGTAGTTCCTCTAGACACCAGCAGAGGTGCCTTATACTATTGTCAGTGGTACAGTAGTAGGCGCCCCAGGGAGGGAGAAGAACCTTGATAATAATATACAAGAGCTAGGAGGCACCAGTTCTGAGTTAAAAATGGGCGTTCAGGGGTGAGGGCACTTAGCTTGCAGACGGCCGACCCGGGTTTTATCCCAGTATGCCATATGGTCCCCAACACCACAGGAGTAAGCCGAGATCTATGCTGAATGGGGTCCTGAGCTGGAAATTGAATTAAATGGGTCAGCTGATGTCTTTCCTGAAATTTACCTTTATTTGCAAAGTCATCTTTCGTTTGTAGATTCTGGTCTGGGAGGGTAATAAGAGTCAAGATTGGCCTTGGAAATTCATAAAGGTGATCACAGATCCCTGTGTACTACTGGCATCCTGAGAAAAATCATGATATCAATGCAGGCAATGGAGAAGTCAAGCAGTGCAGAAAAGGAAGAGCATCCAGGCGCTAAATTTCTGATAGCTGAAGTATTGCTGCAAAGCATGTACAATATTATTGTTTTTAGTTCACAATATCATTTCCTTTCAAATGAATTTGCTAACTCGGACATCCATGTGTCTCCAAATGTTCATTGCCATTTACATCCCTCTAAAATCTTCTCTAAAGGTAGAAATTAAAATAGAAAGCAACAGGTTGCCACATACATATTTCTATGCATTTGTGTAATCTACTTGCAATTTAAATGCGTTTAATGGGTGTGACCTAAAATATATTTTACCAATGCAGTACGTTTTTGGAACAACACTGGTCCTTAGAGCAGATATTCAAGTTGTAGTACATCCTATATAAGCTTCATTTATTTAAAAGGCTTAGACCAAGTGATCTAAATTTTACAAATTATTATCTAAGCAATTAATGAATGATAGGAAGACATTAGGATTCAACTTAATAAAATAAGTACTTTTACTTTGTCATTATTAAGTATGCTTCTGGATTTAACACAGGGAAATAATTTCTGTAAATTATGCTTGGATCTAGTGAATGGCTTATTTTTCAAAATAGACCATTAGACTTGACCAAGCAGTGACATTTTAATCATACTCCAACTTGTCTGATTTCCATGATCTTTATTTTCATTTGGCAGCAAATCTTCTGCTCTAGCTTGAGGTTAGAGATTGTCTGTCAGAAATCTGTTCATTGCTGAGGCCTTTGCAAGGATGAATATTGAGATCCATTTCTCATAACCTGTCCCTTTCTCTTGCTGCACCAAACACTATCTCAATTCAGACTCCCACATAGATATATACTGAGCAGGAGAACTAATGAACGTCCAGTCCATGTCAAAGAGTTCTCTGGAATCAATGCACAATGTTCTGTACATTAAAAAAATAGTACTCATTTCATAGACCACGTTGATTTTCAGAGAGATGGCAAACTGAGAATGAGGAGACAAAGGTTACCAAAATTATATGCTGTTAAGTATTGATTTTTTTCTCCTTTAAATTTTGTTTTATTTTTTTTAAGCCAGCAAATTCAGGATCTGAGACACATTTCTTTTTTAAATAATGTCTTACATTTGCTTCAGAATAATGACAAAGTGAAGCTAAGACATTAAACAAGTAATGGTGAATTATTTGAACTGATTGTTTTGGCTGCTTATGTAAGAGAATTACTAACAATATAGGAAAATCACAAATTAAAAAAATGTCTAAGTGTGGGGTGGAAAGACAGAGCAGGGGTTAAGATTCTGACGTTACATTTGGCTAACCCCAGTTTTCTCCCTTCAGCTGTGTCAGGAGTGATTATTATTAATTATTAATTATTATTATTATTATTATTATTTTAGTTTTGGGGCCGCACCCAGCAGGGGTTACTCCTGGCTAGGTGCTCAGAAATAGCTCCTGGAAGGCACTGGGGATCACATGGGATGCCGGAATTCGAATCAACCACCTTAGATCCCAGATCGGCTGCTTGCAAGGCAAACACCACTGTGCTATCTCTCCGGCCCCAGGAGTGGTCCTTGATCACTGAATCAGGAGTAATCCTTGAGTGCTGAATCGGGAACAAACCTATGTGGAACCTATGAGGGGTTCTTCTGGAGTTGGGTTGAGGTTTGGTTATTCCACAGTTCCCAGAAGGGAAAGGGATAACCCATTCCCCTATCTGGGGAGAATATGTGAAGCTGGTCCAGTAGTAATTTCCTGCAATAAGTAATCCGTATAGATACTGAAGTTATAGCAGGCAAGAAAACTCGCACTACAAGCTGTTCACTCACACGTCAATCACTCTACCACGTGGAACCACAAACCTAGATGACAGCTCAGTTTTAAAGATCTCCCGCCTCTCATTTATTGAGATCCAAACAAAGTCCCTCCCCAAGGGGAGAGGGAAAAGCCAGATGCAAGGCAATGGGAAAACAAGACCAACAGAAAATAATTAAGATACAGATGGGATCTATTTCAAAGGCCTCAAATTACCTCACACCTGAGCACTGCTGGGCATGGCCCAAACACATGTACACAAACAAATGATTTTTAGACAGAGTATTTACTTTCTCGCAAATAAAGATAGCATGCTTATTCCCAATATGGAATTCTTAGAGGTTCAGATCACTTTGGCCATCAGACCTTCTTTCTTGAGATGTAGTTAAGACCTAGTTGGCAGAAGTCATGAAGGAATACACAAATATGATGGACAGTGTTAATATCCATATAAGACATCAAATGGGACTATTTACAAATAGCCATATTCCCATATTTTGAAAGAGTATAATCAATAGTGACTCAAGAAGAAATCCTTGATTGGCAGTGTAAGCATGATCAAATCTATACTTAAGAAGAAAGTGGGCCCGGGAGATAGCATGGAGGTAAGGCGTTTGCCTTTCATGCAAAAGGTCATCGGTTCGAATCCTGGCGCCCCATATGGTCCCCCAAGTCTGCCAGGAGCAATTTCTGAGCATGGAGCCAGGAGTAACCCCTGAGCACTGCCGAGTGTGACCCAAAAACCAAAATAAATAAATAAATAAAAAGAAGAAAGTACAGAGCGTGGTGGACATTGTATGAAACTCAATTGTGAATAACTTTGCAACCACAGTGTCTAAATAAAGTAATTTAAAAAAAAAGAGAATGGGAGGGCTGGGAGGGCTGGGGAGATAGATACTACAGCAGGTAAAGGCACTTGCTTGATAAGTAACCAACCTGAGTCCAATCTCTGGCACTAAATATGGCCCCAGAGCACTATCAGGAGTGATCCCTGGGTTGCAATCCCTGAATACAGCTTGGTGTGATACCTTAAAACTCAAACAAAAAAAAAAACCAACTCAAACCAATAAGCACAATGTTAGACAGGAACAGTAGAGATAATACAGGAGGTAAGGAAGGCTCTTACTGGCCATGATTGTGACCAACCTGAGATCCCTACACCACATTCGATTTCTTGAGCAGCATTCTCCAGACCGGATGTCAGTCCTGATCAAAACCAGCAATAGCCACTAAGTACCTCTAGTTGTGATCCCACACCAGCTCAAAGAACAAAAGTAGGCAAAGCTCCAATGGAGTAACACATACACCTGGGTGTGCCACCAAATATGGCCTTAATAATCCAACACTTACATGACAAGAAGACAGCACAATGGTCTTTGTCTTTGTAAACTTGAGGTTTCTACCCAGATAGAGAATTTTTTACGGAGTTAGAAATTCCAAAGGCGTTTATCAATTGATATAAAAAATAAGATGTATTATTTTTCTGATACATATTTCTTTTATGTGTGTACCTGTATATTATATTGTGAAATGTTTTGAACCCCAGTAAGAGTTTATTTTGACTGGCATACCTCCAGAATGAAAATGAAGTAACTAAAAACCAATTAAAGGATTCAAACAAAATTTTCAATTGAAGCAATATAAAGCTATTTATAGAAATACCTATATCTAAAAGACTTTAAAAATGAATTGTTTAAATCCTTTTAGGATCTCACATTCATCAAATGAGACAACTTTCAAGTTTAAAATTAGCTTTAATATATTCACAGAGTTTAATCTTCCTAGATCATTTTCCTCTGATACCAGGAAGGATACCAGGAAGGAGAATAATTCTTTTTTTTTCCTGTCTATCCTTGACTCTTATTTGAAAGAGACCGGACCCGAGTGCTTAAGATTGGGTCATTTTCAAATATATGTGACAGAAAACACAACATTGGGAAATTGATCTGTAGGAAGTTCATGCAATAAGATAATGTTTCAGCTGGTTTTGATTTGCTGTTCTATTTTAAAGTGAGTAATAAACAGTTCCATGAGACGGCTAGGTTTTCAATTTCATGGATTCCTGGATCCATTGCATTAGCCATTAATTTAACCATAGGTACAATCTCAATGCTGTGATATGTAGACTGTTTCACAAAACTCAGACACTGCACACAGTGACACAGAGAAAGAGAAACAGAGACAGAGAGATGGAGACAGAGACACAAAAAGAGAAGCAAATTATGTCTCTTAGAATCAGAATGCTGATGAAATTTTCATATAGTCCATCACATGAGATGATATAGAATTGAACTCTGTGACTTCACTTTGACATATTCTCACTGTAACATCCAAATAATGGAATGTTTTATATCTTTTTCCTGATCATCCTCATTGCTATTGAGGCTGATTTATGACTCCTCAAAGATTTTGGGGTCTTGCATGCACTAGCTTAGGACAGACAGCGCTTCTATCTCCCCACCTTCCCTACCGTCCCATATGGTCCCCCAAACCAGGAGTAGTTTCTGAGCACTTAGCCAGGAGTAACCCCTGAGCGTCACCGCTGTGACTGAAAAACCAAAAAAAAGAACAGACATAAAAAGAATCATAAAATATATGTATATATTAAACAATATATATATATATGAGAACAATATATGAGACAACTTATTTTCCACTTTTCTAATGAGGACCCTATAATGAATGAACAGAAAATACTTCCATAGCAATTTTAAATGTCAGCCTACTTTCATTGTGAGAGACCCAAGGTTAACACTAGGTGGCACAGTTTCATAGCTCTCTCCCCAGGATTGGCTCCTGCCTGGGGAAGGGTGCGAGGGGGGGGGGGCGGGGAATCTTTCCTTTGCACACATTAGCATTCTCAAGAGTATCCAAGTGCCCCCTGTTTTCCCAATTAAGAGCCGAAATCCAGAGTACAATACATCTTTAACAGTGTTTTTGTCTGAAGGGTGGGGTTGGAAGGTTGGGTGGTGCTCAGGACTGACTCCTATAGGGTTGGGGGTTCAACTGTTTCAGTAGAAGGGCGTGGAAGATAAAATCTCTGCCTAGTGCAAGGCTAGTACCTTCCTCACTTCCTCCTTTCAAGACTGGGGGAGATGGAGAAGGGATCTGCAGAAGAACTGTGGTTTCTTTAAAATGTACAGTAACGTATCAAACATTATTTCTACTTTTGGTCAGATTTTGTTCTTTTTCTTTTTTTTTTTTTTTTCGGGGTCACACCCGGCAGTGCTCAGGGGTTACTCCTGGCTCCATGCTCAGAATTTGCTCCTGGCAGGCTCGGGGGAACATATGGGGCACCGGGATTCGAACCGATGACCTTTTGCATGAAAGGCAAACGCCTTACCTCCATGCTATCTCCCGGGCCACCAGACTTTGTTCTTAAAGAACAAGCTGGAGATAGGAGTTAAGTCTGACTTGTGCCTCTTCTGAGATAGATTCTTGCATATCCCAAATACAAAATTTCTCTAAGAGATAATGTGTAATTTTTAGAAAGGATTAACTTTCTTGTACAGTCTCCATTATATTATAATGAATTTGTTCTGTTTAAATGATCTGGCTTATACTTTTATAAGGAATGTCTTATAACCATATCTTATAGCAAATTTGACTATTTTTCAATAAAGCTTTATGATTTACAAAGTTATGCATAACAGTTGAGTTTTAGGTATGTAATATTCCAGCACCAACCCCACTATTATTGTCAATCTTCCTATACCAATGGCATTTTTAAATTATTTTTTAAAAAAGAACTCGCTAGGATATATTTGGGTTTCACTATCCTATGCATAATCATCATTTTACTTACTTGAGAGGTTATATCTGTCGTTTAAAAGCATCATGCAACAGTACAGTATTCGGTGAATATGTCTCCCAGGTAAAGATATTTCTAAATGGTATGTAACCCAGGACTCAATGTAAATATGGACAAAAGAAAACATTTTATTCATCATTTTATTTATTTTATTTTTATTTTTGGGCCACACCCGGTGATGATCAGGGGTTATTCCTGGCTATGCGCTCAGAAATCGCCCCTAGCTGGGAGGACCATATGGGACGCCAGAAGGGATCGAATCACTGTTCGTCCTAGGTCAGCCACATACAAGACAAACATCTGACCGATGTGCTATTGCTCCGGGCCCCTTATTGGTCATTTAAAAAAATGTGACTTGGGAGGACATTCAGTAATGACAGTGAGTAGCCAAAGTCCATCCATGCGGTCATAGGGAGATGTATGGCCAGAGTGAAAGCTTTACATGCTGAGTCCAGGTTCCATATCTGGTACTATCTAGTGCTCCTCTGAGAAGTGCTTAGAGTGACATAGCCTACCCAGATCACTGTTCCAATAGAATGCTAGGTTTGCTGAGTCTCCTGAGCTACTTTCCTTGTGAAGAAATATCTATTTATCCATTTGTTAAGTTTCAATGTTCATCATAGAAAAGCAAACTAATATTGTAGGATGTTGTTTATTTTAGTTTATGCTTCGTTTTGGGGCCACACCCAGAAGTCTTCAGGGATGACACCTGGTTTAGCACGCAGGAAGCACTCTTGGCAGTTTCAAGGGGCCATCTAGGATGCTGGAGATCCAAATTGAGTTGTCTGATTACAAGATAAATGCCCTACCACTGCATTCTTGCTCTTGCCCCTTTCAGAATGTTCTGGTGTAAGCACAACAAAGCTCAGTATATTCTGCTTCCCCGAGATTTAATCCATAGATTCAAGCTAGCAGCATTCCTCTCTGAGAATCTGCCTATGTCAACAGAGAACGTGCAGCATTTCATACAGAGGGATGACAAGTGACCATTTTAATATGCAGTTCAGTCTAGCGTAATATTTTTATCATTTTAAATCAGTGCAGTTAATAGAATAAATATCAAGGCAAAGCCTGGGAGAAATATTTACAAAACACACACGCGATAAAGACTTAGCCAAAATATACAAATAAATCTGTTTTAAGGGGAAAAAATAGACTGATTTAAAAACGTGCAAAAGATCTGAAAAGACTCTTTAGCAAAGAAGACTTTCTGGGATTGAGTAATAATACAGTGGGTAAGGCACTGGCCTTGCAAGCTGCTGACCTGGGTTTGCTTCCTGGCACCACATAAATTTTTGTGAATACTGCCATGAGCGACCTTTGAGCTCGGAGTCAGGAACAAACTCTGAATACAGCCAGATTTGGATCCAAAACTAACATTTTTAAAAATAATTAAAAATTAAACAAAGCATAGCAAAAAAAAAAAAGTTTCATGGAAAATAACTCCGTTCATGACAAACAAATCTACATATGACAAGAGATGCCACACCTCTGCTATAAGGGATTTGCAAGTTTACACAAACGTCAGTGAGTTATCCCTACACAGTTACTCAATGTGAAACTCCCTAATATTGAAAATGCCCAATGTTGGAAGGAGGTGAAAAAACAGCTGTCTCATTGAGTCATTTCTGTGTAAATGCAGACATGCACAGCCACTGTGAATGTAGCTTGGCAGTTGCTTAGGAAATGAACTAGAATTCTGCCATACCATACAGCATTCGTTTTCCTCCGTACATTGAGGCAAATGAGTTGAAAAGTTGTTTACGACACACAATCCCACCTGTATCTGTTACTAGCTGGGCCCTTCACAATGATCAGAACATGTATGTTTTCTAATCAATTTGTAGATAATGAAGATTTGGTACATCCATTATAGAGAGTATATTTAATGCTGAAAAAAAATGTCCACAAGAAGGCTAACAGAAGAATAATCAGTGATGTTGGTAAAGGAAAAAAATTCATGGGAAGTCAATATATAAATGGATTCCCATGATACCATTTTCTAGGCCAGTTTCAACTACAGGGACAGTGAAAAAGACCAGTGGTTAGCATGGACGTGGGAGGCTGGTGAATAGAAGGGATGTAGATTATCAGAGTAGGGAAATTGTTCATTGGGTGCACATAATAATATGCATATATGACAATATGTACATATAAAAGCCTACAGAGGCTACAATACAGACTGAGTTATGGTGCAAATGAAAAGACCCTAGATAATGATAGTACTCTGTAGTCATTTGCCAACCTGTATGCCAATGATATATGTCATAATGGGAAATAATTTAGTGGCAAGCACTAATCAGTGTACTCAATTGTCCAGTAGACTTCTAACTAGTATTTAAATATATATATGTATATGAATACATATTTAATTTGGGGCCAAATCTCATTGTAGTCAGGGCTTCTAGCTCTGTGCTCAGGGTTCACTCTTGGCAGTGCTTGGGAGAAAATGTGTAGTGCCAGGAATCAAACCTCAGTTGGCTGTCTGCTGTGTTCTCTCCAGCCCCAAAGTCTATATTAACTTTCAATGCTGGTTATGTTTATAATGAACAGCCTGGTATAATATACATAATTCAGATGACACAATTTAGAAACTCTTATTCCATAAACTCTATGTCTCCCAGAAAGCATCTTAATTCATCCTTTAGCTCTTTTTTTGCTTTGAGTTGTTTTCATTTAACAATATGTTTTGATGATCATATACCACAAATCAAACTAGTTCAACCTTCGTAACGATTCATTAAATACATTTCACATCATCTATGTAAGCACTTACTCTAATGGAACTACAGGCTATTTCCAAACTTTCCATTCTTTGTTTATTAAGAGGTCACCCCCAGCGATGAGTGGGGACAGTCCTAGAGCAGTGTTGGATGGAAAAAGGAGCTTCCAAAGCCGCAGTGCATGAATCCAACTCTTTGATCCACTTCCTTGCCTTAGAATTTCCATTTCCAATCAAAATTAAATAAGCCTTAAAATATGTTTCCTTTAGCATGAGCAGATATTTATATATTTATTTATCTATATTTATATTTAGATATATAAATGTTTTATATATCTAGATATATTTATAAATATTTTATATTTAAATATAAAAAATCTATAATATAATATTTACTATCTATATTTATCTCTCTATATTTTTCTATAGATATATTTCTATTGCATCTCTGTTATCATCAAACTAAGTTTGTTTCAAAGATCTAATCATACTGATAGAAAATTTTTAATTTTATTTTGCGAGGAAAATGTCATTCTACACATTGCATTAATAGATAAATGATGCATGTAAAATGAAAACAAATTTGCTCAACAATTACGTGAGGCAATCCTCTAAGATATCCGATCAATAAATCATTAGTTATTTTAACTGTGGAGAGCATCATACAAGATGAAAAAGCAGCAGAAAAGAAGAGATGAAAACCTTTTTGAATAATTGAAGAGAATATCTCGATGGTGAGTGAGAGTGAAACTCCATCTCCTGCCACTGGAAACTACTCAGGCTACAATTTTAGAATTGGGAATGTTTTTCCCCTGTCTGCACCTTTTTTCACTTTGCCATCCTAAGTAATTGGCAGTTTTCCAGAGAGTTAGTGAAAGAACACAGTCAGTTGGCAATGATAATGTTTTTGATTGGCAAAATAAAATTACTCCCCATTGGTGATGACTAGATTGCAGTTGACCAGTGTTCCTACTAAGAACAGCTAGAAAAGTCAGATAAAATTTATATAAAAAAATCTGACATCTCTGACAGCTACTAAATCAGAACCAACTGGAAGGACCATCCTGGAGTGAGAAGGGTCGACTTTGATGTCAGCTGAGCTTTCTTCCTTTGGTTCCTGTGGTGCTATGGGCTGAGGGACAACCCAGACAAAGAATAATGAATGGACAGATTCCCAGAGTGTTTTCTTTAAGCACTTGCAAATTGAAAGTGAAACCTTAGCACTCAGTTGTGCTTGGAGATCCAGAAATGAGGGAGCCAAAGAGAAGACCAAAACAAGAAGGGAGCTCCCAGGAGTCAGTCATCTAGTTAGTCAGCTCTTCAGGGAATATGTCTGAGAAATCAAGCACAAAGCCTTTGGACGGTTAAATAATTTTTCTTCTTTGCTGCCTCATAGGACTAAGGACACACATGCCAACATCCAGTGCTTGGTAAGAGAAGGAACAAGAAGTAACCAAGATTGTTTATTGTGAGAAGGTGGCAGTGGAACAGAAACCAATTTAGATGAGCAGAACCAGTCAGTTATGTAAATGTGACAGACAAAAATATAGCAGGTGCGCCAACTAAAATCAATACAACATAAACAATAAAAATTTTTTCCTTGACAAGCACCACTAAATTGTACAGAATATGTAACTCCAGAACATTCAAAGATATGCAATCCAAAGATAGGAAAGTTTAAAAATATAAGGAAAGGGCTAAGTATACCATAAAGCTTCAAGCAAAAACAAACAAACAAACAAACATAAAAACCCTCAACTAGTTATTTATCAAAGATCAAAATAGATTGCATAAAATATGTAAAATATCTTGCAGAAAAATATAGTCATTATAAATGTGTCTTCAACAAATATTTTAGTTTCATCAAGTAGAAATAAACTGAAGAGGGAAAAACCCTTCCAAATCACAGAAGGAATTATCACCTCCTTTAGAAACTTAGAAAAAAAATCTAAAAACTCAGGAAGATTTTGATTTTTTGAATGCTTTCATCAACAATTTTGATCTAATTTATACTGTCATCAATAATGAATTTTTTCTTTGCAAGTGCACATGAAAGTTATACAAAATTTAATCATTAGTTCTTCTCTGCCACTTGTTGATTTTCCTTTCAGTATGTGAATATTTTTCATTGACAATAAAGGTGAGTTAGCCAAGCAGTCTGAGGAGATTTGTTAAGATGCAGTTTGTGTCCAGTTGTTCTGGGTCATTCTGCATTTTTAACTAGTTCCCAAAATATGTGGACTGGAAGTTCCCCTTGGTTTTACCCATGGTTTAGCAAGAATCACCTGCCAAGA
>PVKC010018077.1:0-19854 GCA_004027635.1 Crocidura indochinensis
CTTGCATGCAGAAGGACGATGGTTCAAATCCCAGCATCCCATATGGTCCCCCTAGCCTGCCAGAAGCAATTTCTGAGCATAGAGCCAGGAGTAACCCCTGAGCTGCCGGGTGTGACCAAAAAAGGCAAAAAAAGAAAAAAGAAAAAACACCACCTGACTCTCATTATCTCATCTCTACCACTTTGGTCTCCAGGGGTTCTCTTTGTGAATGTGGGAGCCTCCTTAATTAGAGAAAATCCAATTTACCTATTCCTGGGAAATAAAGAATTGCTCCGATGATAATCAGCTGTGTCTACAACCTATGTTACCTGTTTGGGATCTCTTTTATGTACTCAATCATTAACACACAGGATTTATTTTGTTGTTGTTTTGTTTTGTTTTTGTTTTGTTTTGTTTTGAGGTCAAACTTGGTGGTGCTCAGGAGTTACTTGTAGTTCTGTATTTAGGAATTATTCCTGACACATTTAAGGCAAGTATCCTACCGGTTTTGCTATTTTTCCAACCCTTAAATGATTTCTTTAGAGTTTCTGAACCTCTCCATGTCTCAGTTTTCTACAGTAGGATTAATTGTACTAATCCAGTTATTACCAACATTCCTGTTAGCTCTCTCTTAGTTCAAAGAAATGAATTGCATTTTTTCTTTTCAATGATGTCTCATTGATAAGTGGACTGAGTACTGAGTGTAGGCTTCCACTTTGCTCACTGTACTTTTCCCTTTCCTGAACAGTTGATAAACTTGATTTCAGCCAGGTAACCAGCATAAATATAGCACAAGTATGCCTCTCAATATCTGTGTTGTGTGGTCTAATACTTCCAAGCAACCCAGTAATCCCTGTGAAAGACAAAAGAACTAAGATATAGTAGCCATTCCTCTCCATTGACCTATTAGTGAGCCAAATGGGTGTTTTTGGCAATGATTAGGCTTAGCTTTGTTGGGTTTTGTTTATGTTCTTTCCTGATTTGCCCTCAAATGGGTCATAACATTGGGTTCTCAAGAGTTTGCATCTCAGGCAAAAATGGCTACATGTCAATGCAAGAGGGAGACCTAATACAATACTAAATTCATAAATAGTATTTGTATAAACCCTAAGAGAATGTTTAAGAAAGAAGTAAAGAAGAAAATTGATCAATGGAATAAAACATGGACTCTTGTTGGCTATAAACTTTAACAACTGATATAAACAATATAGCTGCTGACAGAGATGATAATTTTTGCCACCTTGAATGTGTATACTTCATATATATAAGGGAGGTAAAGACTAAACTCTTTTCTGACCTGTCAATTAGAATTTTTTGATAGTGAATCAGAAAACCTGATTCAATGGGTATAAATACGATATGTAAAATGAATTATTGATTCACTGAACTTAATATTCCAAAGTTAGACTTCAGATTAGTCAAATAATATGCAAATGACACATTTTCCCCTTTCTTCCCCATCCCTACCCCCACACTTCTCACTCAATTCTGCTCACCGCAATTCTCAGGCAAATTTTGACCCATCGTTTTTGGATAACTGAGGGAGAAAGTCATACTCCATATTTCAATAGAATACAATAACAAAAAATAAGACTCTTGGTCCAGTTTTCCTAGTCAGAGTTCCTTTGCATCTCATTGATTTCAGCTAGATTTTGCTGCCATGATTGGATCAATGGCAGTAGATGAGTTGGCTACACTGACTAACTTAGATTCAGGTCACACATTCTACCTCACAGGCAGGAGAGAAGTACTTTACATAAAGCTGATGGGCTTATTGAGAGAGAATGGAACTTGCTCCTGGACAGAGATTGTTTATCAAATGACAAGTTTAATGAGGTATTTCACCATGTTGGATTTTATGTTTAATGAGAGACTTCCCACTGTAGTTTATTAAGCCCTAAGATGATGTAAGTGCTATGTTCCTGTTCACCTCTTAGGTCCATTTTAGAGTATGCCCTGTAGTCATAAAACTCTTAGCTCACTTCATATTAGGTTCCTCTACTTTACAAAAAGATAAAATTCCTTTCTTCCTAAGCCTACGCACTTGCATCTTTCTCTACCTGAAAGTGCCTGATCTACTTCCCCGGGTCATTAATTAAATCTCAGTTTGAATAATCACCCCCCCACCCTAGAAAAGTTTGCCCTGAAGCCCTGTCATCACTCCTCAGATACAATCTGTGACCTAACTTGCTTGTACACAATAATGAAACAACTGTTTCCAAATGAGCTTATTTATAATATCTATTTATTAAACTCTAAACTCCTTTTCTCCACACAGTTAAAAACTCCTAAAATGGGGGTTTGGTTTTTATTGACTGCCATATCCCCAATGCCTCTATTTGGACTCATATATTTTATCACACAAATGATCAAATGGATTATTTCTACTAATGATTGAACCAATGTAAAGGTAAGTTATTAATGCCTGAATATATATATATATATATATGTCATAGTTGATTGCATAAGAATTTATCAGAGGGAGATTTGTGCATTACAAGAGGGGCACTTTCCAGAACTTTCAGCTTCCAGGAACAGTGATAAACCCTACAATATGTAAATGTCAGGAACCCTAATTGTAATTACTCTGCTTTTACCACATGCAAATGGAAATTTCTTCCTGGCTTATACTGCTGGTATTAAGTGTTTTTAATCAAAAACACTTGAGGAATTTTATTTATCCTGCCAGTACCTTACTTTCTAATTTGCTCTTTTTTTTTTTTTTTTTGCCACAAAAGGAAGGCATTTTTGGCCAGTCTGGCCCCAACTAAGTTGTTTTCCATGAGAAGAACTTTCAGTCTTCCACACACAATAATGAAATATGATACAAAACAGGCTCATGTCAATAAATCTACAGGAGAAAGGTCAGGTTTACATTGCTGGACAGGATTGGCAAATACATTTGTTCTTGCAATGTCTGTGTTTTAAATGCCACCCTCCGATGAACTTGGTGCTGAAACACACTTTGGAGTTTGATGAGATGTCAGTTTTGCTCAGTCTTGATCAAATAAGATGAATGAAAGTGAAACAAGAACAAAAATATTACTTCTGTCATTTTTATGCATTACAGGAATTGGGTCAGTTGGGGAGATTTCTTTTAAACAAATACCAATCCCTGCACAATGTCACCCATTGATCTGCCAGTCAATGGGCAATGATTGCTTTCTTGTAGGAAAGGGCACATGAAGAGCAAAGACCAGTGCAGCACCCATATAATACCACCTCTCACTTCAAATCCTCAAAGTCCATCATCTCGCATTCTCTCTTTAAATGATGTTAAGTAAGAATATGGATTTATCCATACACTAAGTAAATGTAGTTTTAAAAAATACAAGATAGAATTTCTCCTGCAAGAAAAACTTAGAGTAATTAATTTTTCCATTTATACAACCTTAAATATGTGATTAAAAATTGTGATTAGAATACCAGTGGGCGGTCTGACCCAATCTGAGAGTCATAAATTTCAGGACTCAAGACAAAACTGAGATCTGGAGTGTAAAATAGTAAAATGATGGTAGTTCAGAAAGAAACAAAACCAAGGATCTAGGAAAATGAATATGGCATCAAGAAACAGTGGGAAAATGTAAACTCAATGATAATCTACAGCAGAGAATTTTGAAGGCCATCCTGACATCCATGTGTGGAAATCCTGCATAGAAATAAAGCCTGTACAAGAGCAAAAAAGCCAAAAAACAAAATTCTTTACATCTTGAACACCAGTCTGGACCTAATGTTCTCAGAAGTAGAAGATGCAGTATTCTTTTGCTTATTGTTGAAACAGTATTTTAGCATGTTTCATATCTCTAGACCCTCAATGTCTCCCTCATCATGGTAGAATACCTAACAACTCTAAAGTGCTTGTCACTCCTTCATCTGGTCATATTAACTTGATATAGCCAAGCAAGTGATCTATGTGATATTCTGTTGATTATCCAGATGGTGTCTTTCATTTTAACCTAATCTAACAGAATGTAGGAGAGTTAACATTGGCCTGGATTATAACCATAAATTTATGTCTATCCCAAGTGAATGGCAGTTGATAATAAGGCTACTACTTATAGGTATGAAGAAAGAATATGTTCATGCTCTAAGAATGTAATCCCATATAGCTTTTTGAGACTGAGAACCTGATACAAATACTTGTAAGAATACCTGGAGTCACATTTGGATAATGAATTGTGATGGGAACTATACTGGCATCCTTTACTCTTTAAAAATAGAACTAATTTTCACCAATTATGTGATTTACAATATTGTTTCCTTCTATATTAGGATGGGTGGAGATCAACTTCAGAGGCTTCAACTTCACATTTCCATTTTGTCATTAGGTTTAATCTACACCAACGTGTAGTAATTCTATCAATCATAGGGATGTTAGTTCCAATCTTGCACTAACTATCTTGTAAGTTGTCTGTGTTTGTGCATATATGTATGAGTCTGTTTATTTATATAGGGCAATGACTCTTAAGTGGGGTTGACTATCAGTAGATCCAATAATTGCATCTCCTTGCTTTTTTTTTAGTTTAGTGTAACCACTGTGCAACACATTCTATCTTCTTTTTTGTCTGGGAACTTTTATCTGCAATGTTATCAAACAACTCAGTGTTAAAATATCAATTTTCTCTACTTCCCTGGAGTACAGAGGTCAGTAACCACTGAACCTTTCATCAATGTCCATGCTCCTTTTAATAGCATATAACTTAATTATTTTGGTAAATAGTGTCATCTTGTCTCCATTGCCAATTATAGTTTTGCTTGATTTGGGGACTTTAATATTTCCACTCTAATTTTTCCAATTCCTTGACCTATTCTTTCATCTATTTTTTGTTTGTTTTTGTTTCCTGGATTGCATTTGATGATGCTTGGGGAACCAGGTAGTACAGGGGATCAAACCCAAGATATCTTGCATGAAAATCATGCACTCTGCCCATTAAACTTTCTTTCCAGTCCTTGATTACTTTTTTCATAATTTCCCTAAATATTTAAACATTCAAGTTGGCATGGACTTTGATTTTATCTATGCTTCCAGCACCATCTTATTAGAGCATAACTATATTTATTCTGTGTGCCCATATTGAAAAATATCTACCTACACAATCAATTCCCCTTGATCATAACTCTAAGTATCTAAGCTTATGCATACACTCCCACCTCCTGCTAGGTACTAAAACTATGTCAAGCTTTACATCTGGTTCAATTTAATAGGTTTAATAATTCACTATACTGAAGTACTTGTAAATTAAACCAAGTAATGTGTTTAGTGACAAGGAAACAAAGTAAAAGGAGATCTTAAGTGGGAATAGTGGATTTTCTTTCAGAGACTCTACATTATTATTAAGCAAGTTGAATATGTTACACTTTATCTTGGGGTTGTGATGCTGCTTTCAGTCCAGGTTCTTGTAAATGAGCTATGGATTCAAACCTTTAAATGCAAGATGTAATTATATTCTACATTCCAGTATTCCACTCATTCATAATCTGACCCTTACAGAGTAAATTTGACAAAGATGAGAATTCAACCACCTCCAGAGCTTTGAAGCTCAGGTAGTTTAATATAGATACTACTCTGCAACTTTTACATTGCCTTTGACTGAAAGCATGAAAAGTTCTTTTGTGCATAGTCAATGATTTTATCTAACTAAATTCAATTTATCTTTTATTTGCTAATTATAAGTGTTCAACCAGTCATGATCTTTTCCTAATGCATAGATTAAAATAAGTCACTTTACCTCATAGTCCTCAAAATTCACTTTACCTCATAGTTATTAAAATTGTTACTTCCCCAATATCTGAGATACTGGCTCTTTCAAAACATTATTTTTCATCATTTAATTACCCTGATATAGTATTCTCAGGGTAATCCATGGACTAAAGGCATGCTCTGCCTTTCACCACCTGTAGTATTCTCATTTGTCAACTAGTTATCAGATGATCCAGCTCCAAAATCTCATGTAAGACTCTGCTTCTTCAAAAGACTCTTGGCATTTTAGATTGGGTTTCCAAGGAAACATTCTGAGATGGAGGTTTGCCCACAAGAAGTTTATTGAAGAAATCTTTAAGATAAAATCTGATGAGGAGTGAAGGAAGTAGACATCTGCAAAAGTGTGGGTTGAACTGTGATGCAGACACAACAAAGGTCTCAACTAATCAGTCCTCAGAAATTCTGAAGCTGTGATTATGCCCCTTGTCCCACTTTTTCTGGGAGCTGTCATAACTTTGGGTTTCATGACTCTCCTTTTAAGATACTCTGCTATAAATGAACTCAGTTGAGATCTCTCAGCCAATGATTCTGCCAGCATATGAAGAATCAAGTTTCTTGGGTGTTAAGATGCAATATGGGTTGTTCATAACAGTATCTACTACACGGGGGATTATCAGATGTTTCCATGAGATGAAATTTTATTTTTCTTTATCATTTACATAATGTCTTATTTAAATTATTAGTCCAGATAGACCATATGAATTTAATAAAGTCATCTAGTGTTTAAGTCATAAGAGTTCTATTTCATAGCTGTGACATCTTTAAACACAACCCATTTCCTTTGGACACATGGGTATTTTGTATTCTTTACTTCTTCATAGTTGTGTGTGGCCATCTAAATTAATTTTGGCCAGTGATATGTGCATACAATGAAGTTTGCTACTTCTTGTCATAACCAAATCCTATGCCGCAAAATCCTAGCAATCCTTTTTCTCTTCTGCTTCCAGATGAAGTTAAAAGATACAATAATGGGTGTCTAGGACCACACAAAATGGGAAAACTACAAAATAGGGGACTCAGTCTCCAGGAATCTAAATGATATTAATCAAAATCCATAATGTATTTTATGAGAAAGAAATAAAATATCATGAAAATTGTAAAGTTGTCTATTATATCTTTCCTTCCTAGAAGAAAAGATGGAAACAGAATGATGTATCTTCTATGTTGGACTTAAAGATACAGAGCAAAGTAGCAACAAAGATATAAAGGCAATAATATGATCTATACAATCGAATTGGGGAATTGGGTGGGAGGATCTTGAAAGCCTTGAGAGAGGTGGAGGTACAATGGTAATGAGTATGCTGTTGGAATTACATGCATGAGAAATTATTATTAATAGTATCATAGAGAATCTCAATTTTTAAAAATGTTACCTATATGTTTAAGACAATATCTTCTTAGGCCCAATCCTCTTTGATTTCATTAGAAAACAGAACTACATGGAGCCCTGGCTCTACTGCGAGTTCAAGGTCTCTTAAAAATCGCTTAAAGTTCTTTATGCTGTATTCTTGTCTGTAAAATATAATAATATTACCTAGGTATCTTGTGACATTTAATAAAAATAGTCAAATACTTAATAATGGTGGACCCATCATCCTTGCCATCATAAACCAAACACGATTATATTTGCTACTATTACTAACCACACTAAAGTCTTAGGAATACAGATTTAGAAGTATATTTGAATCTTATTTTACTGAATAAGATTACTCGCATCTGTAGGTTTCTATAAAAAGAAAGGAGTTCAGACTAAACCTCAGTTCTTGAATGTATGATCTCTTTCTCAATTATACTTCCTCTACTTCTCCATCAATTTTTCCCATACTAACACATAGTCAACCTCAAAGCAGTAGCATAGAGACACCTGAGATTATACAGCATGGTGTATATCATTGTGAGGTCTGGTCCTTACTGCCAGCAACTCTCATGCCCCCAGATTCCATCATTCTGCCTTATCCTATCCTGGCAGCACAAGATAGAGCACCAAGTTCATACATCCACCAAGCACTGGGGCTACATTTCTAGAGAGACTTTCCCTAGGGAGATACACTCAACTATACAGTAGTTACCATGCTACACTACTTTCTCAAGTGACAACATTACAAAGGCACAAGGAGTGGGACAGACATATTAGTTAGCATTCTTTTAGTGGAAACTCAACTATAAGAATTTTCTCTGTATCTCTCTATATGTGTGCATGTTTGTGTATACTGAAAGATGCAGCTCTATCTATGGTGTGAATGTTTGTTTTTTCTTCCCATACCCACCCAAAATTTTCATGTGAAAACCATAAAGCTTGAGGAGACAGTATTAAAGGGGTATCACTGGGAAGTACTTAGGTCCTGAGGATGATATGCTCATGATGGGATTGGTGCCTTAGCAAACTGGCTCAGGAATGGTCCCTTGAGCCTTCTACTCAAGGAGGATACCTAGAAGGTACATTCTTTGAAGCTGAAAGGGTAGAGCCCACTACCTATAAAATTCTGCTAGTAAATGCTAGTAAATCCTGCTACTATCAGGACTTTGCCTTACTTCATTCTGACTTATTTCCAATTGTCCTTGTTTGACCCATTTTTCAAGCATTATCACTTTCTGTTGGTCGCCCTTACACTTTTCTCTTTAGAAAATAAAGATGAGAAAATATAATGTAGTAAAGGGAGGATGCCTGGATCACCCTTGACCCCAAAGTTTAGGGAGTAGGACAGAGATAGAAAGAAATCAAGGGGAAAAGGGGAAGAGAGAGTAGGAGGAAGAAGATGAGAAAGAAAAGTAATGGAAGAACAGAGGTCAGGGCTTTGCTTAAAATGGTGGTGAGATATAGCTACACATCCAAAGCACGGACTCAGCAACGCTGACAATATGAGATCTAAGCTACAATCATTGAACTTTGCTATGTGCTGAAGTGAGCCATTTGCTGGTTGTAAAGTTAAGGTTTGGTTATCTGCAGCTCCCAAAAGGGAAAGGGAATTCCCATTCTTCCTATCCAGCAGGGACAGGAGAGAGAGTTCAAATGGAATAGATCTGCAATAAATAATCCACACAGACAAGATGGCAAAAGAGTCAAGAAGGTCAAACACAAACTAGCCAGTTGCTCCAATTTAGGAGCTTTCAAGCCTGCAGTGAAAGGCTCCCTTCTCCCAACATAGGCTCATATTTATTCAGATCCAAACAGTGCCCCCTAAAAAAGAGGAGAGGAGGAAAAAGCAGGCAGAAAGAACAGATACAAAAAAGAAATATTATGTAGGCCTCTATGTACCTCACAAACCTCTATATACCTCACAATGTGCCCTTTAAGGTGGCAGATGGTGGGGGCTGGACAGAGGAGGAAGGATGGGGTATCCTGGTATATAGATGGAGTAGCTGATGGTTCATAACTTTTTTTCTGCCTTTGCTGATCATTTATTATTTAAGTCAATTAGGATAGTCAGGGTATGTGGTGTTGTGTTGGCCAAGGCTAGATCACATGACCTCTCTGGAACTGAAATGGAGGCCAATATTTTCAAGAGGGCTGTGCTTTGGTGAGCCATGCCCAGCAGTGCTTACTCCTGGCTCTGCACTCAGGAACAAGCACCAACCCAGGTATGTTGCCTGCAAGGCAAATGCCTTATCTACTGTACTATGTCTCTGATCCTGGAGTCAGATACTTTTAAAGCACATTACTGAAGGAAAAACATGCTATAAGAACAATGTTATATAAGAAGAAGGGTCAATAGTTCTGGAAAGGAGAAAGTAAAATAGTGACATATGAAAAAAGAGAAAATAAAAAAATGATGTTCATTACACATGAAATTTGATACCAGATGGGTCTGGTGTCCAAACTTATCTTTTTTTTTTACATAAATTAACCCATTTATTATAGGCCAACAATGTTTCTGAATGAAGATCTACTGGTCTTTCAATTCCTCCAGTCTTCTGATGGCAGATTTAACTGTGACAGCAGATATTGTATTGTAGGTCCAAGTGCCACCTGCAACGGTTTTCATACAGGAACAGCAGTGCCAAATGCCCACAGCCCGTCTCTTCATCTTGGTCTTGCCGCAGAAGGAGCATGTATACTTGGTGTGCTGGCTGATCTTGATCTTCTTCACCATCTTCCGGAGGGAAGCACCGTAACACATCCCATATTTACCCACGATGCCCACCTTCTTCGTGCGCTTAGCCATCTTCCCTCAAACCACCGAGGACGAGAGAGCCAAACTATCTTAAATCAGTTTTAGAGCCCCAACCTAGGTCACTGTAGCCTTGAAAATTTATCCCAAATTAATGTAATTCAACTCAAATAATTTCAAGGGTATACACTATACCACTCAATGTGTTTGCAAGAAATAATTGAACTGGAGGTAATTGCTCCAGGGTAAAATGGTTATATTATAGTTGGGTATAAAATAGACTAAATTTACAACTACTTCATATTAGCTTTTATCACATGAGTTTTCTAGTTCTTGATGCATTCTTTTTTTAAATATCTGCAGCTGCTATTGATTTTAAATTCATTTACTCTATCCTCAAGGGAGGAAGCCTCCATTGTGTCCAATTTTTGAATTAGTAGTGCAGCTTTATAAAGCATGATTGTTATGAGGGGTAACATTCTTTTCTTCTAAAATTCAGATGAACTACTTTGATAACAGAACAGTTATTATTAAATAGGTAATTTTACTGCTATTTTATTATATAATCATTATCATTTAATTAACATTTTCTAGATGCCAAATATGGGGTTGCTTCATGTACACAGATCATTTTCACCTCTAAAAAGCCTCCCAAGGGTTATTAAGCTTTTATGTTTAATAGTTCAGGCCTCAAACCAAACAAAAAAAGCAGGCCTCTTCCTCCCTGCTTCTTGCCCTATCATCATTCACTTTCTTCTCTCCAGTAACTGTCTTTTGCATCATTTTCTCTTGATTTTCTGTAATAGGTACATACATACATAATTCCATATTTATCTATTGCTTCCATTAGCATCACATAAGACCTACTATCCCAATTTAACCCCTGGCACCTATCTACCTCTTTTATTATGCTCCCCTCAAGTAACATTCTTTTTATGAAAGCAGGGGAGCGAGGGGATAGACCCAACTTATTGCTCCTTGAACCAGCGGAGGTTCCCCTTAAACACTAAAAGCCATACTCACAGAATTCAAGTAGGAAAAACCCTTTACATAGCACATGGAGACTTTGCTGAGGAAGGGAGGCATTGCTGTTCAGTGGGAGGAACTATCATGACCTCCAGAAGTAACCCTTTCCTTGCTGTGTATCCACTGAGCTGATGGGGCCAACATTAAAGCTAATGAGATTCATGCTGATTAGAATAGGCTTTCCAAGGAGTGCCAAAGGGGCCTTCAGGAGCCAAAAAAGCAAACAAATAAAATCAGTTTGAAGCAAATAATTTACCCAGATGTACTCAGTGCCCAACATTAATATGTCTGTATTTGCCATTGAACCCTTAATAAATGCATCCTCTCTTGTCCCATGGAAATATTCTGTAAATACAAAACCAGACACCCCACTTTTGCTGACTAATCATTTCCCCTTTCTATCTGGATGCCAGTTGCACTTTATAAATGACTTTAATTTACAGTGCATTATGTTTCCTTGTATTTCTTGCCTCTAAATCCCCATGCAATATTTTGTATTCTTTCCCATGATAGTTTAAACATCTTTAACCTTTGCAGTGAAGTATGTGTGTATGAGTGTAAATATGTCTGTATGTAAGAGAGAATATGTATATGCATGTTAACACCATTTATTTCATTCTATTTCATTCCTATTTCCAACTGGATCAACTCAAGTTTGTTGACAGGCCGTTATAATCATTATGTTCTTGCTAATATCAATTGTATTTCCTTGTGTAAATTAGACCCAAGATGACTGTGGCCAGAATTCATATGGAAGGAGAGATAGAGTTAAAGCTGGTTAATTCAACCTTGAAAAAAGAGCTTATGCTATTGGTGAAATCTGTCATCTATCTCAAGTGGAAATCTGTTTGGAAACTCATTTGAATCATTCTCAGAAAGCAACAAGGTGTAATGTTCAATATAAGACAAAATAGCAACTGCTCTGTATTTAGCACAACTGTAGGCAAAGTTCTTTGCAGAAATTCATTTATCTTTACAAAGAAACCCTTGTGGGGGAGGCCTAATATTGATGCTATTTAGCAGATTAATAAACTGAAGCTCAGGCAATTAATCCAAATAATCCTGTTAGAATTTGATGGCAATGTCCTCTTCAGATCCCTGGCCAGGATAGCTAGAATTTGGTCTAGCCAGCAAAAGGCTGACCTCAATACTAGAAGCTATTGTCACTTTACTTGTTATGTTTCCCTTGATGTTTCCAAAGATGTTACTTCCTAGTTAAGCACTAGAGCCACGAAGTGACATGAAGTAGACCCTATCTGAGAAACTCTCAGACCCTGGTGAATCTCCACATAAGTAGAGGCCCATTCATTCATGAAGAAACTGTTTTGTTTTGTTAAACCTTGTGATAGGCATTGCTGTAAGCACTGGGTGTAGAGGGTAGAATATAGTCTGAGATCACACTAAACAAATACATGATATCCTGTAATTAAAAGGAGCCTACATTAGTTTTTTTTATTCCTGTCAGAACACATTACCACAGATTCAGTGGCATAACACAGTGCCCACATATTCTCTCTTCATGCAATAGGTTCAGAAGTCCAGATGGGCCCCATGTCTCAAAAAATCAAATCCAAGATGCCAGCAACTGGGTTATGAAAAGGTAATGCTGAGAAAAGTTTTGCAAGTTTTTTTAGTTGTGGTCACAGTCCCATTTGTTGCAATTATAGATATAATCTTCTTATGTTTCTGCTGGCAATAAAATAGGGCTATTTGATGTTAGATGCTGTACACCTTCTTTCTTATGTAAACCATATTTCTTCTTATATTTTCTCTTATGCTGCCACTTTCTGATGTTTTTACGCTTTGCTTTGGGGATCACACTTCACAATGTTCAGGGACTACTCCCAGCTCTGCTCAGGGGTCACTTTTATTAATACTCATGGGTGGAACCATGTGGTGCTGAGTATCAAACCTGGGTCTCACACTTGCAAATCATATATTGAGTCCATTTAGCTATTTCTACAACTACAACTCTCTACTTTTAAAGGCTTTTCTGATTTTTTTGTACCCACTGAATAATCTGAAAAAATTTACCTATTTTAAGTTAAACTATTAAGCAACTTTAATTATTGTGACAAAGTTCTTTGACTAGAGAGCCTAACATATCAAGTGACTTGATACTAAGGGTCCCAAATACTATATTCCATGGGCTTTCATGGGACGAAACAGTATGGCAATCATCAATCTAACAAGTGCTGATCTTACAGCTGGTTATATTGTAGTAAATGGAAAGAAATACCTGGCATGTTGGAGTTTATATTCAAATGAGGAAGTATACCAGTAAATAAGAAAATAAAATAAATTATTCCATGTGCTGCTACATTTTTAGGGAGAAGGCAAATCATGGAAGAGGCTGGATAGAGTTAGAGTTTATAGTTGTAATTTTAAGTGAGCATAGTACTAAATAAAGGAGAGAGAAATTTATGTACTAACCAGGAAAGATTGCTTTTGAAAGCAAGGGAGAGCATTCAGGGGTCAGGGACCTTGCATATACAAAGACCAATCCAATCTTTTTTGTTGTATGTACAATTGGGATAACCCTGATATCATCTTGGGCATAAATATTGAGTTGTTTGATGTGGTTGACAATTGTCATTAGAAATGACCCCTTGATTACCACTTGAGAGACCCCAAAATAGTGTTCTTGAAATGAATAGCAAAGGACAAAAAGGCACTGAGACAAGAGGAAGTCCATCAGGGAAGGTTAGGTAGCAAGAGCAGTGAGAGACAGACTAGACATAAGGACCTTAGAGATAACCAGAGACATATCAAGAGGAGTTTTTTTGTTTTTGTTTTTGTTTTTTTTTTTTTTACCCAGGTTCAGAATTTACTTCTGAGTCAGGCAATTGGCTCAGTGGTTCGGTACATGCCTCAGAAGCATGAGGCCCTGGATTCTTATACCTCAAGTGGAGTCTTATAAGGATTTGGAGATTAGAAGACAGTGACAGGAATAATTGCATGGAAAGGAACATGCAGAGGTTGGTTGTTTTCAGAGTCAGGGAAGATTACTATCTTTTATTTCTGCTTAACTGTGTAGCAAAAAAACAAGTACAGTTGCTAACATAACTTTCTCTAGGCCAAGAGTCCAAAGATAGCTTATCTGGAGTGTTTCTGGTGCATGGATCCTCACTAGGCTGAAATCAAATGATCAGTTGAAGCTAAAGTCATCTGAGTCCTGACCAATAAACTTATCTTAAGGCAATATGTTAAACTTTGGGGGAAAAACATCAACTCTTTATGGATGTGCCTTTTCACAGGACAGCTAGGACAGTCTCACTACACGTCACCTGGATTCCCTTAGATCAGAGAGAGCAACACCACTTTGCACGGTCTAGTGTCTGAACACTCTCTTTCTTTCTTTTTTTTTTAGGGTCACACCCGGCAGTGCTCAGGGGTTACTCCTGGCTTCACGCTCTTTTATCACTCCTGGCAGGTTCGGGAGACCATATGGGATGCCGGGATTCGAACCAATGACCTTCTGCATAAAAGGCAAACGCCTTACCTCCATGCTATTTCTCCGGCCCCTGTACACTGTCTTTATATTACACACATTGTTTAGACATCCATTACTAAGCAAAGGAAATACATAAGTATACAAATACCAAGATGAGGGACAATTTGGCACTGTGGGCAGCTTCTCAGGTAGGAAAATCAATCTGAGAACTCAGTCATGTGAACAAGTCAGTCATTTCTTCCAAAGAGAAAGAGTTAAGGCCTTGAGAAATTAGTCTACAGCAGTATTTTGCAACCTTTTTGTGCAAATGCACACACCACCATTTAGAAAATGCTAAAAAAAATTTAACTCTATGTCTATATTGACTATATATAAAGTAATTCTCTTGAATAGGAATCAAATAACCACAAGAAATTATTTTATACTTTCATAAGTACTTTAGAATTGTTCATATTTCTGTTCACTTAGTGAGAAACCTAGGCCCATTTGGCTGAACACAGAGCTGATATTCTGGCAGAAATCGAAGAAAGGCACACACATAACTCTTCATCAACAGCTCTTAGTCTCTCTCTGTTTTTAGTTTTTATAGTTTGTAACGTGTGCTTCGGCTCACAAATAGGCCAATTATGCCAAAGCCACATGTTATGTATGAAATTGAAATTTTTTTCACAGCACACCAGACAATATCTCACAGTACACTAGTGTGAAGCGGCACAGTGGTTGGAAAATGTTGACCTAAAGAAGTCCTAATATACAGGACATATGATGCTGTAGAGATAACTTCATTCAGCAAATTCTGAAAAAATTCCAGACTATTTTTCCTAACTTTTCAAGCAATTCTCATCTTCTCCCCATATTTTTTTCCTATCAGTACAGCAAGGATTTGGAAATCATGCCCCAGTATTCTTTGACCTTGGTGCTTTTTTATTGGGATGATGTCTCCCCAACAGTTCTTGGGATCCCGGGTGACTGATGAGGAGTTAGGGTGTCACTGCTGACAATACACAACCTAGTAATGTCAGAACTAATGATGCTGTATTGTTCAGGCTAGTGGTATTGGGGACTACCAGATCACATTTGGTAGTGCTATGTTGGTGGCCATATTATGGGGTCAGAAATGTTGGGATTAATCTTTGGCCTGTGGTGTGCAAGAAAAATTTCAGTCCTTTAAGCTACCTATCTTTGCAGACCTTGCTTTTTTGTTTTGTTTTGTTTTTTGGGCCACACCCGTTTGATGCTCAGGGGTTACTCCTGGCTAAGTGTTCAGAAATTGCCCCTGGCTTGGGGGGCCATATGGGATGCCGAGGGATCGAACCACAGTCCTTCCTTGGCTAGCGCTTGTAAGGCAGACACCTTACCTCTAGCGCCACCTCACCAGTCCCGCAGATCCTGCTTTTTAAACAGTTGTCCCTCTAAGCTGCCACCCTTCCTTTCTACTTCCTTAACCATCAGTCAGAGAACCTCTGGAGCCCATTTATTTGAAAGCCTCCTCCAGGCTCCAGCCCATTCTTAGGATAATGCAATGTCTGTTTATTTTCTCTCTGTTGATCTATCTCTATTCTGTGGAAAACTGGTTAATCAGAGAGGTAGTAGTTGAAAACTGAACATAGAAGAACTAATAAGGGGTAGTCAGGCAACCAGGGCCAGTCTCAGGAGGAAGCCATTTCTCACTGTGCCCTAAGAGCAAGGATGAGGGGTGTATAAACTGGAGAAAGAATCAAGAAGAAAATCACCTGGCAAGTTGGAGACCCTAGAAAGTCACCTAGATACTTGAGAAAAAATGAATATTTTTTCTCCTTCCTATCTCTACTCATAGCTATCAAGGGCCAACCTCAGAATCAACTAGAATCTGAAGGTTCAGGGAAAGTTTATGAAGCAGTCACTGAGGCATGGAATAAAGATTACAAGAATACCAGGAGACAAATGAAGTTTGTAGTATAGTCTCTGGGGCCTGAATAAAGTGGACAAGGGAAGAGAGCAGGTCTGGATGCACAGGACATTCCTTAGCACAAATCGACAATGCTAAGTACAGAGTTAGTGTCCTGCAAATGTTGCCTAGTATTCAGTAGCTTTTCTTGCTGATGTCCTATAACCTGCTTGGTCTCTTTGTGTTCCTGCCAATTCAAATATTACTTTATAGGATATCTTCAATCCTCTCTCTTCTACTGACTACAAAGCTATCTATAAGGTAAGTGCCTGCTGGGTTCATTGAATCATCAATAAAAAAAGACTCCAGGAAAGAAAAACACATTTCCTGACTTGGGTCCTCCCAGTGCCCATGGTGAGCAAATAGAGGAAGTCATTTTCTCACCCCAAGGATAAGGGGAGCTTCAATGGCCAAGGGAATCTCTTGAAAAGATGGGTGCACTCTGCTCCAGGGTCATCAACTTGGACTCCTCTCTAGTGTTCTCTCAGGGCATGAAAATTATATTTAAAAAAAAAGCTATTAAAGTTTATGCGAAAGCTCTTGCTTTAAATTAAGTGGCATACTTTTAGTAAATCATATAACAAGATAGATCTATCAGTTATGATTCACAAAGCTGCCAGACCCAGAGGAAAGAGGCCCCCAAATGGCGGGACTTGGAATGTGCTGCTTTGGCAACCTGCAGACCATTTCAATGATCACAGACCAGAGAGAGACCACCAGATCCAACCCTGAGATGAAACAAAGCCAAGATGAAGTTGCTTCCAGCAGTAACAGCTTAAAAACCCAAATTATCCAAGGCTAGCTCATGTGGCAGTAGAAAAGAGTCTCATTGCTAGGCCTGGTTCCAAAAAAGAGCTGATCCCCAGGGGCTACTTCACTATGGTCTATGAGGTCAATAGCAACAAAGTGAGGGTGTGCTTCTACAGTTAAAATTATTTCAAGGGTTGGTTATAGTTTCATATTATTGTTACATTGCTCCTTCCAATGCCTGATGTAAAAAAAATGCTTTCACTAAATATGGGTTGTTTTCTTTAAAAAAAAAAAGGCCACGTATTTAATATCCCAACTAGAACCCTCATTCCATATGCAAACATCTAAAGTTATTATTGTTTCGTGCAATCTTCAAGACTACAATTTATGATCTCACAGCAAGGCAAAATGCCTGTGATCTAAGGGGTGGGGTCTGAGGTTTGGAAACATTAAACAGATGCAGTAAATGTTACTAAAATTCTGTTTTTCCACAGACTTCCTGCTTTTCTTTTCTTTGGCAACTCCATCCTGCCAGAGTCGTGTTAGTGGAATGAAAAACCAAAAGGGTAATCCTGCAATGAATCCCCCCAGCACATCAGCCCACCTGACATATTAGCAGCAGAAAAAGAATGCTTTCTTACCACTGAAAAATGGGCTGTTTCCTCTTTATCCCTCTCCCTTCTTTTATTTACACTGGCTTCAGTCACAACCACACCTTCAGCTTTCATAGTAAGGTCCATATGTCACTGTCAAAAGAGATGGTCCTAAAATTTGAAGTTGGGCAGGTTTGATATGGCCATTTAATCAATGATTAGCTGTCCTTGCCCAATATTCTAACCTCTTAGCATATCCAATGCCATTATTTACTTGCTCTCATCTAGAACAAAGCACCACATAGATAGGAACCAAATCAATTTTGCATAGATCTGCCATAGCATTTTATAGTGTATAGCAACTAGCTAATATGTAATCAATGAGTGTCATTCTATAAGGAGATCAAAACCAGAGTCTGTATCTTTGAACCAGAGGTGATAATGATATTTCCTGTGTGCCCTAGTCGGTTTGCAAAATCATGGTCACAGACATCATAGCAGATTGTCAATTTGTGGCCACACAAACACCAGAGATGTTGTCAGGGACAGTTTTCAACCTGACTACAGAATATGATTATGCATCACTCAGTCCTAGTGGAGTATTAACTATAGTAGCATTCCTGAAAATCCAGTAAGTTCCAAGCTGTCTCTATAGAGACTCCCAGAATGTTTCTCTTGGAATAAATGTAAGGGTCGTGCCAGCCACATCCTGGCTCTCTCCCAGGTTTCCACTGCCACGCACAGGTGTCTTTTCTATCAGGAGACACTTTCACAAAGTTGGTATTTGTGTCACACGGGGAAATTTCAAAATGCTGTATTTGGAAACATGAATGTGTAATGTCTCCCTGGAAATCTACACCTTCTCAGTGAAAGATACAAGTGCAGTCCAAGACAGACATGTTTAATTAGTGAACAAACTTGACATTTCCAGTGTTTGGACTAGACAGAGGAAAAGCCGAGAGCAAACCGAGATCTTTTTTTTCATCCCCTCCCCCCAGCCTGCTGACAGAAAATTTTATTGGGTTTGAAGGAAAAAAATGAATGTCTTCACAATAACAGGAGAGAAAAGGCCAGCGGATCCAAGAGTGAGGATTAAATAATTTTTTATCACAATATGTGCCTCTCTCATCTTTCCTATTCTTGCATCCCCGCTTCTGTTGGATCATGAATATAGTCACAGAGGCATTTCTGGTTCCCTAATTTTTTGGGTGATGGACCCCAGAGGCACTTTTATCACCAGGAAACCCTTTCCATCAGTCTCCATATCTGAAATCTGCAATTCCAATTTTCCAACAGGCCCGAGACCTTCTTGTCTTTCTCAAGCCAATGATTGATTGCAGCAGATTTCAAACATGTCCATTTTCTTTCTCCCTCCATCTACTCAGCCAGTTTCCACCCTTATGCCAAAGTGAGGTTTGCAGAACATGACTCTAGCCCTCCTAAACTGCTAAAATTTCCAGTAATTCCTTGTTTATTTAAAATACTGATTAAACACTTCATACATAGGCTTCAGGAAATCAATGAAGATTAAGACTATCTAAAACGAAGTCCAAACTTGTAAGTGACATGTTGTTGAATCTTAATATGCCTTCCTTGGTATATCTCTCCTAGTATCCTCGAGCATTTTATTTCAGATACATTCATTGTCTATTTTCTCCTGTGTATCTGTCTTCAGAGGTCCCGAATTGAAAAAGTTTCTGTGCTAGAATTGAACATTTTCCATAAATTTTCTCAAAGCTATCCACCATTATTTACAATAAAACTAGGACTGTTGTTGACCACACATTTTAAACATGGTTCTATCATCAAACATGCTTTAGCTCCTGAAAAAAAAAACTAATTTTTTGATAATTTTATGATTTTTAGTCACCATGAATTACAAAGTTATCCATTATTAAGTTTTGGGCATACAATATTCCAATTCCTTTATCAGAAGGAATTTACTTCCTTCCACCAGCTTCCCTCCTGTCCCCCACCCTGCCTAAGATACCCTAACCTAATAATGCATTCCTCCCTACAATCCAGTGACAATCCAATGCAGTCCAGAACTGAAAAACACTTCCTCTTCTCTTCATTTCTTTTGCCTTTTGAGTATTACTATTCCCCTACAAATTTCTTTTTCTTTTTTTTTCTTTTAGGCCACACCTGGTGATGCGCAGGAGTTACTCCTTGTTCTATACTCCAGAATCATTCCAGGCAGTGTTTGGGGGACCATAACAGTTGCTGGGAATGAAACCTAGGTTAGCTGTGTGCAA
>PVKC010018078.1:0-19850 GCA_004027635.1 Crocidura indochinensis
TTCTGTGTCTATCTCTCTTCCTATGTCTTATTTAACTTAGCATACTAGATTTAGTGAGCATACATATATAGGAAAATTTCATGACTCCATCTCTCCTGACTGCTGCATGATATTCCCCATTCTGTATATATACTATCTGTTGAAGGGCATCTTGGTTGTTTCCAGAGTCTGGCTATTGTAAATAGCACTACAATGAATATTGGTTGTGATGAAGAGATTTTTGAATTGTATTTTTGTGTTTCTAGGGTATATCCCTAGGAGTAATATAACTGGATCATATGGGAGCTCAATTTCCAATTTTTGGAGAAAACTCCATATTGTTTTCCAAAAAGGCTGAACTAAATGGCATTCCCACCAACAGTGAATGGGAGTTCCTTTCTCTCCACATCCCCTCCAGCACCAATCCTTCTTTGCAATATGTGCCAATCTCTGTGGTGTGAGATGATATCTCATTGTTGTTTTGTTTTGCATACCCCTGATGATTAGTGATGTGGAGCATTTTTCATGTGTCTTTTGGCCATGTGTATTTCTTCTCTGACAAAGTGTTCATTTTTTCTCACCATTTTTGATGGGGTTAGCTACTTTTTCTTGTAAAGTTCTGTCAGTGCCTTGTAAATTTTGGATATTAGTCCCTTGTCTGATGGGTATTGGGTGAATATTTTCTCCTATTTAGTGGGTTGCTCTTGTATCCTAGGCACTATTTCCTTTGAGGTGCAGAAAATTCTCAGCTTAATATATTTCCATCTATTTATCTCTGCTTCCACTCACTTGTTTGGAGAGTGCTGTTTCCTCCTTGAAGATGCCTTTAATCTCAATGTTATGGAGTGTTTTTAACTACGTGTTGTTTTATATAGCTTATGGCTTCAGGTCTGATATCAAGGTCTTTAATCCACTTGGATTTTACCTTCGTACATGGTGTTAACTGAGGGTCTGAGTTTGCTTTTTTGCAAGTGGCTAACCAGTTGTGCCAGCACCACTTGTTGAAGAGGCTTTGTTTGCTTCATTTAGGATTTCTTGCTCCTTTAACAAAAACTAGGTGATCGAATGCCTGGGGAACACTCTCTGAGTATTCAAGCCTATTCCACTGATCAGAGGGTCTGTCTTTTTTCCAATACCATGCTGTTTTGATAACTATTGCTTTGTAATGTTGGGGAAAGTAATGCCTCCCATGTTTCTTTTCCCAAGGATTGCTTTAGCTATTCAAGGGTGTTTATTGTTCCAAATGAATTTCAAAAGTGTTTTATCCACTTTTTTTTTAAGAATGTTATGGGTATCTTTCGAGGGATCTCATTAAATCTGTACAAAGCCTTGGGAAGTATTGCCATTTTAATTATGGTAATCCTGCCAATCCATGAGCAGGGTATGTGTTTTCATTTCCTTGTGTCCTCTCTTATTTCTTGAAGCAGAGTTTCATAGCTTTCATCTTTCATGTTATAGTCCTTCATATTTTTAGTAAAGTTAACTCAAAGCTATTTGAGTTTGTGTGATAATAATGTGAATGGGGTTGTTTGTTCTCTTTTTCCTTTTTTTTTTTTTTTTTTTGGTTTTTGGGTCACACCTGGCAGTGCTCAGGGGTTATTCCTGGCTCCATGCTCAGAAATTGCTCCTGGCAGGCACGGGGGACCATATGGGCACCGGGATTTGAACCGATGACCTTTTGCATAAAAGGCAAATGCCTTACCTCCATGCTATCTCCCGGGCCCTGGGGGGTTGTTTTCTTAATGTCCATTTCTTCTCTATCATTATTGGTATTAAAAAGGCCATTGACTTCTGTATGTTAACTTTGTAGCCTTCCACATTGCTATATGAATCTATTGTTTCTAGAAGCTTTTTGGTAAAATCTTTAGGGTATTCTAAGTAGAGTATCATGTCATCTGCAAAGAATGAGAGCTTGATTTCTTTCTATCCTATCTGGATTTCCTTGATATCTTTTTCTTGCCTAATCATGATAGCAAGTACTTCTAGTACTATGTTGAATAGAAGTGGTGAGAGAGGACAGCCTTCTCTTGTACCAGAGTTTAGAGGAAAGGGTTTTAATTTTTCTCCATTGAGGATAATATTTGCCATTGACTTGTGGTAGATGGCCTTAACTATACTGAGAAAGTTTCCATTGTTTCCCATTGTTGAGAGGTTTTTTTTTTTTCATCAGGAATGGGTGTTGGAAGCTGGAGTGGCCATACTAATATCAGGTGATGCAAATTTTATACTCAGAAAAGTTGTAAGAGACAAAAATAGGCATTTTGTATTAATCAAGGGATATATACAGCAGGAAGAAATCACTCTCCTAAACATATATGCACAGAATGAGGGGCCAGCAAAATATTTAATACAATTGTTGACAAAATTGAAAAAAGAATATCAATAACAATACAATAATTGTATGAGACCTCAAGACAACTTTGTCAACACTTGATAGGTCAACCAGACTGAAACCCAACAAGAATATACTAGACTTGAAAAGAGAAATGGAAGAAAGAGGCCTAGTAGATATATATAGGACACTTTACCCCCAGAAACCTGGATACACATTTTTCTTCAATGTACATGGAACATTCTCCAGGATAGACTGCGTGCTGGCATATAAAACATACCTCCATAAAATCAAGAGGATAGAAATTTTGCAGGCTACCTTCGCTGACCACAAGGCTCTGAAATTATATGTGAAATCCAAAGGGACACAGAAGAAAAACTTTAACACCTGGAAGTTAAATAGCTTCATACTGAATAACCAGTGAGTTCAAGAGAAAATCAAAACTTTCCTGGAAACAAATAATAAAGACACAAACTATTAGAACCTATGGGACACAGCAAAAATGGTTCTGAGAGGAAAATTTATAGCTTTGAAAGCACACATCAGGAAGAAAGAAGGTGTCTACTTGAATAGCTTAATGACACAGCTCATAGAAATAGAAAGTGCTCAACAACAGAAACCCAAAATAGGAGACAGAAGGAAATGACAAATTTGAGAGCAGAAATCAATGAACCCAACAAACAATGAACCCAACAAACAATTCAAAAGATCAACGAAAGCAGAAGTTGGTTCTTAGAAAAAATAAACAAGATTGATAGACCATTAGCAAAACTAACAAAGAAAGAGAGAGAAACTTAATAACTCATATTAGGAATGAAAAAGGGGAGAGCACTACCGATATTGCAGAGATTCAAAGGGTAATCAGAAACTATTTTGAGAAACTCTATGCCACTAAAAATGGGAACCTGGAAGAAATGGATAAATTTTTGGACTCTTATAACCTTCCATGGTTGAATAAAGAGGATGTAGCATATCTAAACACACCCATCACTATTGAGGAAATTAAAGCAGTAAACAAATGTCTGCCCAAAAACAAAAGCCCAGGCCCAGATGGATTCACTAATGAATTCTTTCAAACCTTTCAAGAGGAACTACTACCAATCCTGGCAAGACTCTTTCATGAAATTGAAAAAATAGGAACATTTCCAAATACCTTTTATAAAGCCAACATCACCTTGATACCTAAATCAGACAGAGATGCTACCAAAAAAGAAAATTACAGACCAATATCCCTGATGAACACAGATGCAAAGATCCTCAATGAAATCATGGCAAATAGGATTCAATGCCTCATCAAGAAGATCATCCACTATGACCAAGTAGGTTTCATCCCAGGAGTGCAGGGATGGTTTAACATTCGTAAATCTATCAACATAATACACAACATCAACTACAAGAAAAATAAAAATAACATTATCATATCAATAGATGCAGAGAAAGCATTTGATACGGTTCAACACCCATTCTTGATCAAAACTCTCAGCAAGATGGGAATGAAAGGAACCTTTCTCAATATAAGGTCATCTTCCACAAGCCAGTGGCAAATATTGTCCTCAATGAAGAAAAACTAAAAGCCTTCCCTCTTAATTCTGGCACAAGACAAGGCTATCCTCTCTCACCACTCCTATTCAACATAGCACTGGAAGTACTTGCTATAGCAATTAGGCAAGAAAAATATATCAAGGGAATCCAGATAGGAAAGGAAGAAGTCAAGTTCTCACTGTTTGCAGATGACATGATACTCTACTTAGAAAACCCTAAAGACTCTACCATAAAGCTTCTAGAAACAATAGACTCATACAGCAGGGTTGCAGGCTACAAAATTAGCATACAAAAATCAATGGCCTTTCTATACACCAACAATAATAGGGAAGAAATGGACATTAAGAAAACAACCCCATCCATATTAGTGCTACATAAACTCAAATATCTTGGATCAACTTGACTAAATATGTGAACGACCTATACAAATAAAACTATAAAACTCTGCTCCAAGAAATAAGAGAGGACACACAAAAATGGAAACACATACCCTGCTCATGGATTGGCAGGATTACCATCATTAAAATGGCAATACTCCCCAAAGCATTGTATAGATTTAATGTGATCCCTCTAAAGATACCCATGACATTCTTCAAAGAAGTGAATCAGGCACTTTTGAAATTCATTTGGAACAATAAACACCCTTGAATAGCTAAAGCAATCATTGGAAAAAATTATATGGGAGGCGTTACTTTACCCAACTTTATACAGTATTACAAAGCAATAGTTATCAAAACAGCATGGTATTGGAATAAAGACAGACTCTCAGATCAGTGGAATAGGCTTGAGTACTCAGAGAATGTTCCCCAGACATACAATCACCTAATCTTTGATAAAGGAACGAGAAATTCTAAATGGAGCAAACAAAGCCTCTTCAACAAGTGATGTTGGCACAACTGGCTAGCCACTTAAATAAAAGCGAACTTAGACTCCAGCTAACATCATGTACGGAGATAAAATCCAAATGGATTAAAGACCTCGATATCAGATATGATGCCCTAGGGTATATAGAACAATACGTAGGCAAAACACTCCAGGACATCGAGACTAAAGGCATCTTCAAGGAGGAAACAGCACTCTCCAAACAAGTGAAAGCAAAGATTAATAGATGGAAATATATTAAGGTGAGAAGCTTTTGCACCTCAAAGGAAATAGTGCCCAGCATACAAGAGCCACCCACTGAGTGGGAGAAACTACTCACCCAATACCCATCAGATAATGGGCTAATATTTAGAAGTTACAAGGCACTGATGGAATTTTACAAGAAAAAAATAGCTAATCCCATCAAAAAATGGGGAGAAGAAATGGGCAGACACTTTGATAAAGAAGAAATACAAATGATCAAAAGGCACATTAAAAAAATGCTCCACATCACTAATCATCAGGGAGATGCAAATTAAAACAACTCTGAGGTACCATCTCACGCCACACAGATTGGTGCACATCACAAAGAATGAGAACAAGCAGTGCTGGCAGGGATGTGGAGAGAAAGGAACTCTTTTTCATTGCTGGTGGGTATGCCATCTAGTCCAACCGTTATGGAAAACAATATGGAGATTCCTCAGAAAACTGGAAATTTAGCTCCCATATTATCCATCTATACCACTCCTACCCTAGGAACACAAAAATACAATACTAAAATCCCTTCCTGACACCTATATTCATTGCCGCGCTACTTACAATAGCCAGGCTCTGGAAACAACCAAGATGCCCTTCAACAGATTAATGGCTATAGAAACTATAGTACATATATACAATGGAATATTATGCAGCAATCAGGAGAGATGAAGTCATGAAATTTTCCTATACATGGATGTACATGGAATCTATTATGCTTAGTGAAACAAGCCAGAGGGAGATAGATAAATGCAAAATAGTCTCACTCATCTATGGGTTTTAAGAAAAATTAAAGACATTTTTGCAATAATTATCAGAGGAGGAGGCCTAGAAGGTCCAGCTCATGATATGAAGCTCACTACAAAGACTGGCGAGTGCAGTTAGAGAAATAACTACATTGAGAACTATCATAACAATGTGAATGAGTAAGGGAAGTAGGAAGCCTGTCTCAAGTACAGGCAGGGGTGGGGTTGGGAGGAGGGAGATTTGAGACTTGGTGATAGGAATGTTACACTGATCAAGGGGGGTGCTCTTTACAAGACTGGAACCCTGCTACAATAATATTTGTATCAAAGTGTCTAAATAAAGATATTATTTAAAAACAAGAAAGTGACTAATACTACTTGAATCCTTAGAACTATCATCTTCATTGACTAAGTATGGTGGGGTTCTGTGTTGCTTTCCCACTGTGACCATTGCAGCATAGTGCTTTGTTTTATATTTTGTGGTGGGGTTCCTTGACTAGAAAAAATAATGCATGGACACAGAGAGAAGCAGAGCTGCTGGATTCTTCTTGGTACAGTGACCTGGGGTGAAAATGTGTCTTCTGAGTTAAAGAGTATCCTGCTACCAATCTGTCTATCTGCATCATTTTCTTTGGATTGTATGACTGGTAGACTCCAGTCCTATTTTTAAATGTTATTGGTAAAAAACTCAAAGTTTTAGTTTTATTTCTCCTCTTAAAGGATAAAATAGTGTCTAGTATTAGATAGCTCAAACATATATCTGAGAGTCAACAAAATCTCAGTCAATTATATCCCCTGTATCTATCACCAAAAGACACCATTATTCAAAAATATATAGTATTTCAGAAAGAACAGTTACACCAAGACTTCCAGGAATGATTCCTGAATGCAGAGCCAGGAGTAATCCTAGAACATTCCCAGGTATGGCCCCCCCAAAAAAACAAAAAAGAAAAAAAAAACAGCAAACGAATTGAAAGTTCATAGATTAAAAAAAATTGTTAAAAAATTTAGGATAAGGAGCCAAGAACCTGAGGAAATATCAGTTCACAGTTATAGCTGCTCTCTTCCCAAGATATTTCCCAATTCTATGGGAGCAGCAAAAGGTAGAAAGTCTGGATTTCATCTGGGCATGTAGCCAATGCTGGAAGCCAGAGCCTTTTATAGTCAGTGAGGTTGAAGAGACAAAACTGAGTGTTTGAACAGCCAGCAGCCTAGTGAGAAAAACAGGTTGAGTTTGACCTATAAAGAGCCCTCCACCATCCCCAAACATCATCCAAACTAAGCGGTAGTTGATTTTTTGGTTTGGTTTTTATTATTTTTAATCAGAAAGGGGTCCACAAAAGTGGCTCAGAGGCAAAGGTTTTGCCTTGCAGGCACAAAGTCACAAGTTTGATCGCTAGCACACATACTTGGTGTGATCCTAGCAGCTGTCATTGAGATATTGGGGTAGCAAATGTGTGGACTTTGTTAAACAACACAATTAAAGTATGTGTAAGCACTAAACTTAAGTATGCAACTGCAGACACAGATCATAATCAAGTATGTGAGATTCCTTGATTTGCACCTACAATAACAGGAAGGGAAAGGGAAAATCATAAGTCAAAATTTTGGCAGCATTTTTGTTATTCCTTTTACTCTACCAAAGAAATAAAAGCTGCAATTTACAGAACTATAATACTGATGGAAATTGAATAATTTTAATAGGAAAGAATAGAAAAAAAGAAGATGAAATATGAATAGGAAACAAGACATAAAAAATTGCATAAATAAACCCTAATATGTCAGTTATTAAAATATTTGAAAAAAGACTATGTTTTATTTCGAGGTCATAGATATACTTTATAAGTGAATAAAAAGGGAACTATTTAATAATGATGCAGAGACACTTAACCACACTATTAATTCCTTTTTCACAAGAATCTCAGTATTTACAAGAATCTCCAGGAATATAGCATGTTGACAATTCCTTAGTTGTTACTTGCACTCTCTCCCTCCCACTCACTCTATACAATTCATCTTCTCATCAGCACTGGTCGTCTTGGTTTCCTGCCAGCATGCCTTCTTTCTTGACCTTGTCCCAAGACTGGATACAGACCTTTAGTTTCATTTCTCACCAATACGTGACTTGTAGTATCTAATTTCTTAAACTGTGGATCACTAGTTTATCTGGAAAACTGAATGTGGAGGCCGGAAAAATTTTTGACAGCTATGAAGAGTTTCTGATGTACTATGACAAAAAATTAATTCAAAATCACCACTTAATTAATTTGGGGGGGGGGTTCTGGCATGGTTCGCCTATTGCTACATTTCTCCAGTGAAATGAGGTCATGAAAGGAAAAATTTATGAACCAATTGTAGCACACAAAACAAATTCCAACTACTCAGGTTTGAAGAAAAGAAAGGTATTCCCGCACAAAATAGGAAACAACTGGATAACGCATCACAGATCTCAAAGCTCCTCAGTGTTTCAGGACTTCTATTTTCCTTGTAAAAAAAAAAAAAAATCTCCTTTTTTCCCAAGAAGTGATTAACTTCTGTTAACTCTCTTAATTTTTCTTTCTCCTCTATTTCAGAATCCAAACATGAATCCCTCAGTATATCAAAGTCAACTCAAGTTCTTGTTATTTAATTTCAAAATATCTTATTTAGTGCTTTCCTGAGTCTTTATTCTAAGCTCACTAGTTGGGTGGTCATAAGACTTACTAGGTCTGTATGCATGTAATAGACAGTATTATCACAATATTTTTTCTACAACCAATAACAAATTTCAAGCTTCTTTCAATTAATGATTTTATGATAAAGAGAGCAAACTGGGAAATTTGAGACAGAAGAAGGTATGTAGATAAAGTTGGAGCTTAGACATTTTTTCCTAATCAAAACTTTTATTAAGGTATTATCAATAGTATTATAGTATTAATATTCACATTTTAAGCTTGCAACACTATATTGCACCATACATGCCAGGTGATGGTGGTGAGAATTGCATCTGAATAGATAAGTAGTTTTGATAGGAGCTGCTATTTAAAAAATACAGAACAGTGAAGTGAGTGAGAGGGAGAAAGAATGATCACACACATTTATGGGATATAAAGAAACCTAAGCACATTTGCTCTTTGGGCCCATGCACATGGTACCTGCATGAACATGTCACATGTCACCTGCATTTTCCCTCTTGAGATGTGAATTTCCTACTTTCATGCTGGATTGTGTGCCAGAGCTCTCTCTATGTTTGGAGAAGTCTTTTGCTCTTTGTTGAACTAGTTACTCACTCCCTTTCTTATCCTCTTCCTCCCCTTCCTCAGTACCTCCAAATAAAACCTAACTTGGGGCCCGGGAAATAGCATGGAGGTAAGGCATTTGCCTTTCATGCAAAAGGTCATCGGTTTGAATCCCGGTACCCCGTATGGTCCCCCGTGCCTGCCAGGAGCAATTTCTGAGCATGGAGCCAGGAGTAACCCCTGAGCACTGCCGGGTGTGACCCAAAAACAAAAAATAAATAAAGCCTAACTTTTGCTAAAAGAAAACAAACAAAAAAATTGAGTAGAAAAGTGGTGCACAGCAATAATAGAAATGAAGGTCAGGAGAACTAGTCCTTTGTAGGAAGCTTGTCACAATGGGGGGTGGGGTGGTGAAAGATTAGGACAGAGAAGAGACCACAATGACAATAATAGGGAGGAGTATCCGTTTGGATGAAAATAATATGCTGGTAGGAGGTAAATTAATATGCCTGATACCCTATCAGTAACCTATTGTAAAACGCAGAGCCTTAAAAAAAAAAAAAAGGAAAAAGTGCCAGCCAAAGGGAGGAATGGAAACTAGGTATTTTGGTGGAGGAAGACGGGTAAAAGGATTGGTGTACAATCACTGTACACCCAAAACTAAATAATGAATACATATAACTTTGTAATAAAGTACTTCAATAACATTAAAACATACATAAATAAGAAATACATAACGTAAAAATCCAGAACTGTTGGTTTGAATTTTAAGATGGAGATGGTGAAAACAATGCATCTTTAGTGCTGACAGAATTGTGACTCCATTGGCTCTTTAAATGCACTAGGGGCCTGAAAATCTCACACGCTCAGACCCTCCCTTCTACGTTACTTGGGTCTCTGCCAAGCTTTTAGTAATAAATAGTCTGCAAGCTCTCTGAAGGAACACAGAGCTGCAGCTTTTCAGGAGACTTCAAAACAAGATCACAGGGTAAGAAGGAAATTACTATGCTGGTAGATTTTTAGTGAGTCTTTTCAAAGTAAGTTATTAGAAACTATGGAGAACTAGTTTTTATTTCTGTAAGATGAAGAATTAAAAGGATTAAAGCAGCTGTTATTGCTGACCATAAGCATAAAATTGATAATAATTGCTACTAACTTATAATCCTATCTTGATTTACTTTCAGTGATTCTTAAACTTATATTTTAATTCTGAACTTTAAATTCCAAAAATTTATTATAGCAGTCTGTATAATAAATGTTCCTCTCATAAAAACTGTGGCTATAAATCAAACTTAACAATTGTTTACAGGTGAGTTTTAATTAAAAATAAAGGACCAAGGAAAAACTAAGAGGTGCCACCCTTCAAATTTTTCTGCTAAAAATTATTTGAAAAATAATTATATCTAAGTAGACACATTCAAAATTGCATTAATTCTACTACTATTCAACAAATTATTTTTTTTAGAAATTTCTTTAGAGAATTACTTTAAAGTGTTTTTTTTTTCTTTTCTTTTCTGAATCAGAGATATACCACAGCTGGTAAGGTATTTGCCTCGCCTGCAGCTGACAGTTTTGATATCAGGCATACCATATGGTCCCTCAAACCAGCCAAAAATGATTCCTGAGTTCAGAGCCAGGAGTACCCCTTGAGCATTGTCTGGTGTGGCCCAAAAACAAACCAAAATAGGAAAAAAGGAAATGTTTTGTACTGTTGTTTGATTTCTGCCTTGTGGAAATATTTTCTTCTTGAAAGTATTTTGTTTTGTTTCTTCCAATGGATATATGTTTTTCTGCTCTTCTAAGTTAAAAAAAAAAAAAAGACATAAGTTGTGGAGCCAGAGAGATGGTAAAAGGTAGTGAAGAGATTGCATCCCATCCACCCCAGTTCGAATCTCTGGTACAGCCTATAGTAAGTACCTCAGGTACAAACCAAGAATTGCTCCTGTGTGTAGACTGTGGTTCCCAAACCTAAACCTTCTCCCGCAAATTGCACAAAATATAAAAGCATTGGGACTGCACACAAACTGATTCCGGAAGAGTTTTGGAAATTTAAAAATGAGGTGCCAAGATTCTGATATCTTCTGGGGCTGGAGAGATAGCATGGAGGTAAGGCATTTGCCTTTCATACAGAAGGACGGTGGTTCGAATCCCGGCATCCCATATGGTCCCCTGTGCCTGCCAGGGGCAATTTCCGAGCATAGAGCCAGGAGTAACTCCTGAACGCTGCCGGGTGTGACACCGCCCCCCAAAAAAAGAATCTGATATCTTCCACTCTAATCTCTCTTTAGCATAATAATTCAGCTTGAATCATCCCTATAGGGTACCTATTCCTGTGCTTTCCCAAAATCTTCACCAATTGTTTCTCACAAGTCTTTTGAATATTTTATACTCTTTTTTTTTAATGGTTTTTGGGTCACACCGGGCAGCGCTCAGGGGTTACTCCTGACTCTACACTCAGAAATCGCCCCCAGCTGGCTCAGGGGACCATATGGGATGCCGGGATCCGAACCACCGTCCTTCTGCATGAAAGGCAAACCCCTTACCTCCATGCTATCTCTCCGGCCCCATTTTATGCTTTCCCCCAAAAGGTAAATAGTCTGTATTCAGAAAACCTCATGATCCTGTTTCCGAGTTTGATGTACTTGAATGAAATCATACAATCAGGTCATGTTCTTGAATAGTTAACTCTCAGTACAGTCATCAATTTATGTGTAGCTCAAATTTCACATTTTCTGCGTTCTTCTATGAGAGGAGTTGAAATTTCCTATTAATCTTAGAGATATATCTGATGTTGATTATTTTTATCATTGTTTAACATACAGTATCTATGGTCTAAATGAAGTTTTCTAAGTGAAAACTTTCACTTGGGTTATAAAGGGGTTGGAAATAAAGGAAGAGATTGAGAAATAGGAGCTGTTCTCCTGAGCAGAGTTGTGGAGAATTAAAGGATTTGTGACTAACTTCAGGGACTATACGTGACCACTAGTTGTTAAATGTTCTTCCCTATGTGAGCATCACATCACTACAAGGACTGGGAGTGGGGGGAAAGGGGGTGTAAATGACCAGAAGGCATTTAAGAGGCCTACTTTAAGAAAAAAGATCTTAGAAATGTTTTTGACTGGAAATAAAGTTTCGAAGATTGTTATGCAAAATTAAATCCTTACACATAAATACTGAAGAAGAATGTCAAGGCTATATATATATATGTATATATACATATTCTGATTGCATTTAGATCTCTATTTAAGATGCTACTAAGGTGACTGCACTAAAATCAATGCACATTCACTCAACAAATTGAAAAATCTGGAAAAATTTTCCCTGATAGAAATTAAGATTATCAGGGCCGGAGAGATAGCATTGGAGGTAAGGTGTTTGTCTTTCATGCAGAAGGTTGGTGGTTCAAATCCCAGCATCCCAAATGGTTCCCTGAGCCTGCCAGGAACAATTTCTGAACATAGAGCCAGGAGTAACCCTGAGCGCTGCCAGGTGTGACCCCAAAACCAAAAAAAAAAATCAAGATTATCAACTTATTCTTTTATCTAAATTCACAGCTATCACACTTAAATATCAAGACCAAAAACAATCTCTTTGAATAACAGAAAAAAACCCAGGTTTATCTCAAAGAACTTCTAATCTTTTTCTACCTCATGAATTCATTGGTGCTGAAATCTGCATTTAAAAAAAAAGTTTCATTGTGAAGGCCAGCAAAGGTCATTGTCAAGGATGTGATAATGGAGAAGTGAGGAGTTTGGGACTTCCTCCCAGTCACAGTCTTCTGTCACATGCTCTCCTAGTTCTTGTCATGTTATGTCTGTAAAGATCTTTTATTTGCTTGTTTTAACTAAATAATGCTATACAACAACAAAAAACAACAACAACAACAACAGATTTTTAGTCTACAGGCATCATATGCATCATCTACTATTTACTAGTTATATGAGTTGGGATCTTAAGTCGGGAGGTATGAATTCTTTAATACATATAAAAGAAGAAAAAAGAGAAAAACCTGACCTCTAAAGAGGTGTGAATATTTGTGAAAGCAAAGTAATTTTTGCCACAAATGAATATTTACTAAATGTACGAAAATTTCCTGCATTATCCATTTAATCCTCACAGCAACTGTTTGTTTTATTCATGCCCAGCAATCCTCAGATGCTACACCATCATGGTATTAAGGGGCTGCAGTAGATAGAGATTCATGAGGTGTCAGGGATTGACCCTGGCCTCCAACATGCAACGCATGAACAAAGTCCTTTGAACTATCTCCCAAATCCTGTGAGAAAAAAAATTTACCTTTTTCATTTATAAAATGAGGCAGTAAAATTGGGAAACATTTACTCACATAAGATGGTAAATAATAAGTTAATTTCAAAACAGATTATAGCCCAGAAGGAAAAAGAACCAAAAAGGCAAAAGGATTCCAAGTGATTTCATTTAGTCATTGCTAATATTCTTTTTTTTGGGGGGGTCACACCCGGTGACGCTCATGAGTTACTCCTGGCTCTGCACTCAGAAATTGCTCCTGGCAGGCTCAGGGGACCTAATGGGCTGCTGGGAATCGAACCAGGGTCCATCTTGGGTTGACCACGTGCAAAGCAAATGCCCTACAGCTTGTGCTATCTCTCCAGACCCATCATTGCTAATATATTTTTAAAAACACTTTGTGGGGCTAGAATGGTGGCGCAAGCGGTAGGGAGTTTGCCTTGCACTTGCTAACCTAGGACGAACCACAGTTTAATCCTCCAGCGCCCCATATGGTCTCCCATTACTGGAATAATTTCTGAGCTCATTGTCAGAGTAACCCCTGAATGCCGCCAGGTATTGCCCAAAAAGCAAAAAGCAAAATAATAATAATGATGATGATGATAAATTAAAAAAAGGTACTTTGTATTCAAGTTTCCATCTTTTGTTTTTACTGGGGCAGTGAGAACAGGAAGGGCCTCCAAATAGAGCTACCAAGGGTTGCACTTGGAGCAGCACATGTCAACCTGACTAGAGGTTCAATAGAGGTTCAATCCCTGAGATACAGGGATATCCCAATACAGCTCAAGGGTCCTCAGGAGTCTCAGGAGACCAATTTACATCATTTTAAAGTCTAAAATAGTGAGAAGACCATAAAACTCCCAGTAACTTATTTTTAAAGTCTGCATTCTTCTCTTATGTAACTTTTTTCTGAAGATTTATTAGTACTTCTAGGACCAAAAGGAGTACACCCAAAAACTTGGCTGGGAGTTCTACTTTCATTTAACACACCAGTTTACATCTAATTCTCCTTTGTATGGTTCATAAATTTGGTGTTCAACAGTTTTTCCTGGAAATACTGAGATATTTTGCACATCATAATGCACCTCAGATTATTTTTGCAGCTGTAAGAATGTTTTGCTCAGGGGCCGGAGAGATAGCATGGAGGTAGGGCATTTGCCTTGCATGCAGAGGAACGGTGGTTTGAATCCTGGCATCCCATATGGTCCCAAGCCTGCTAGGAGCGATTTCTAAGCATAGAGCCAGAAGTAACCCCTGAGCGCTGCTGGGTGTGACCCAAAGACAAACAAAACAAATAAACAAAAAGAATGTTTTTCTCAATAATTTCCTTTATGTTCCTACTGAAAAGTTTCTCTAAAACTTTGATAGAACTTTAGTTTTATGTCTGCAGAGTTGAGACCTCAACCACTCTGCCATTCTTAGCCTGCTGATCATTTCAGTAGCAGTTGATCATAAAATACTGTTTTCATAGGGTCTATATCTTTTCTTTGAAAAATTATTATTAAGGCAACTGGGCAGTGCTCAGAACTGGTGGAGCCTGGGAGCCACCAAAACTATTTCTACAGAAAAGGGGTTCAAACAGTGCCTGAGATCAAACCTAGGATCTCATATATTCAAGATATGCACTCTTGAGTCACATCCTTATTTATTTATTCTTTAGATTTAATTTTTATGAAGGTATCATGATTTACAAAGTTATTCATAGTTGAGTTTCAGGCAAACAATGTTCCAACATCAATCCTATCACCATTGTCAACTTCCCTCTACCATATCCCCGGGTTTTCTTCTAGATCCCCAGACCTCCTTGACAGATTTGTTTTTAATATAATTTACTTTATTTAAGACCATGTATCACAGAAATGACATAGTTTATCATAATAAATTTGTTTCTAGTAAGTGGTAGTGAAATTATTAAAAAATGAAAAAGAAAAGAGAGAAAGAAAAGAAAAAAGGAAGGAAGGAAGGAAGGAAGAAAATGAGTAGAGGAACAGGAAAATTTGTGAAAATTATTGTATCTCACAATGATGTCATTTAGTTACTGTCAGAAGTTTTAGTAAGCTCTTGTCCTAGTTGACCATTCTGTTACTTCTTTCGTTTCTGAACACTAGGTGGCTTCAGATATACATTGGCATCTAAGCTGGTGTGTTCCTATGGAGATGGCAGTATTAACAAAAATGGAGTTGTGGCCACATAGTGCAGGAATTCCAAGCACTATTGCTGATACTGTGGCTTTTGTGGGATGTAGTTTTGACTGTCAAGGCTTCTGAAAGTATGAGAAGGTGCGGGGAAAGACACCTGTAACCACTTCAAAAAATGTTCTGGAGGGACCACTGTGCTCTACCCAGCACAGTGGGTAGAGCATTTGCCTTGTATGCAGCCAACCCAGGACTGACCCAGATGCAATCTCCCGCATCCCATATGGTCCCTTAAGCCTACAAGGAGCAACTTCTGAGAGCAGTACCAGGAGTAACTCCTGAACACCATCAGGTGTGGACCAACCTCTCCCTCCACCCCACCCCCAATTCCTAGCATATCTGGAGTTTTGACTGCTGTCTCTACAGGGAACCATAGAAGAGTGGTAAAGCAAGAGCTCTGGTGCAGTACTGATTGTGAGTGATGGATGCAACCAACAGGGCTTTGGCAGGGTGGGAACTTGGTCCACTCATCTAAGATTTCTAGCTTTCAGCTGTGTGGCCAGTGTACACATACTTTTTCACAGGTTGGTTTACATCTCTTTTGGGATCAGAACGAGTCTATGGAGCTGGCCAAATGCAGGCATGGTAACTGCATGTGTGAACAGGTTCATTTTTAAGTTTGGTTATTGTGGTTTGGATCTCATGTTTTCAGTGTTGTTAGTGCTGTGGTTTGTATATAGATAAATACTACATTTCAATACAAGGAATTTGACAAAGGTCCCTCACCCCTGACCTTGTTACCTCCTATCCCCCTCTTATTTCCCAATTTCTTTCCTTCTCATTTATGGCCTCTAGGATGAAGTGTAATATAATTATCCCCTACATGATACCATAAAGTTCCTCATTCTGTTATTCTACACACTACAAATAAGCAAGGCCATGCAGTGCTGTCCTTCTAACTCACTCCACTTAACATAATCCTCATTACATCCAAGTTACAGAAAATTGCATAATTTCATCATTACTTGCAGCTGTTTATAAATATATATATATATATATATATATATATATATATATATATAATGGAATACACTAATCTGTTCTTTCATTATCCACTCATCTGTCTTTGGATACCGAGGTTTATGATATAGCCTAGCTATTTTAAGAATCAAGTACCCTAAGACAACCCCTAAAATCCATGGTCAACGAATTTTTGACAAGGAAACTAGGTACATGAGGTAGTCCCTTTAACAAATGGTGCTGTGAAAACTAGATAGCCATGTGGGCTGAGTGTGTACCAGGAATGCACCCTAATCTAAGTAGAAGCCCCCTATTTTGTTTTTCTTTTAATTTTCTAGGTTTTGACCAAACCTGGCTGTGCTCAGGGAGGACTTCTGACCCTATACTAAGATATATCTTCTGGTGGGGCTCAGGGACCATATGTGATGTCAGGAATCAAAGTTGGGCCAGTCCTATGTTTTTAATAGAAGATTATGTACCCAAGAACAGGAAAGTGGATAAAGAAGGAATGGTGTATCTATACAATGCTATATACTAATATGTACTATATATACTACAATATTACTATATATTATACAATATTATGCAGTTGTTCGAAAAAACAAAACTATAAATTTTTGGATTCATGGATGGCATGAAGAGTAACATGCTGAGTGAAATAAGTCAGATGAAGAGGGAAAGAAATAGAATGATCACACATTTGTGAGATATAAAGAAGAATAGAAGAATAATACTCTAAGACAATAGAAACAAAGGCCAGGAGGACTGGTCCATAGTAGAAAGCTTGTCACAATGGGGAATGGGAAGGTTATGTCAGTGTAGGGACCACCATGACAATGATAGTGGGAAGTGATCACTCTGGACAAGAACTGGGTGCTGAAAAAAGGTAAAATTATATGCATATTAACCTTTCAGTAACAGTATTATAAACCACAGTACCTAAAAAGATTTAAAATAATGTGTTCCAAACAGGCAGGCTTATGGAAGGGAGGGAAATGGGACAGTGGTAGAGGGAAGTAGACACTGGAGAAGGGATAAATACTTGAACATCGGACATCCAAGATTTAATCATGAACAAGTTTTATCTCATAATGATTCAATACATACAAAAATGAAAGAAGGAATAAAAAGTTTAATTTATGATTGTATATCTTAACAAATTGTTATAAGCATTAAAAGTATATAACTTTTTAATTTTAAGCTTATAGATATAGCAGTGCATAAAACTCTAAGATCTTCCTCATGCCCTCTAGAAATTATCCTCTACTTTAAGGTCAGCTATAAGATTTTAATATCACTTCTTTGATTTGCCTTGAAGCGAGAAAAATTATATATAAATAAATTCAACAGTTCGATATTGTTTTTGTGAGATGCATGTGTTCTCACACAGACTTCATTTGTTTATTCACATTTCTTTTTTGTTTAGTTTTGTTTAATAAGACTTTATTTCTCATAGTTTTCTTATAAGTCCCATGGGGGTAGCAAGGTTTTCCAATGCACAACAAATTTGATTTTATCTAGTATTATGAGTTCTTCCAAAACATTTTCTAAAATTTTATTTTTATTGCTTCAAATGTCTATTTTAAACCATTATTTTAACATTTTTGTTCATTTTAAACATCATTTATTGTTATTTTATTGATATTTTAATTGACATTTAACATTATTTTAACATTTTTATATACTTCTGATGTTGAATTTTCCTGGGCTATAAGAATATTTCCTGTTACCTGATATATTGCTTTTTTCTTTTTTTATCTATAATTATTCAGCTCTACTAAATTTTATCTCAACTACTATTTTGTTAATATCTTTATTTAAACACCTTAATTACAAATATGATTGTATTTGGATTTCAGTCATGTAAAGAGCACGCCCTTCACCAGTGTAACATTCCCATCACCAATGTCCCAAATCTCCCTCCTCCCCATCCCACCCCGCCTGTACTTGAGACAGGCTTTCTACTTCCCTCATCCATTCACATTGTTATGATAGTTCTCAATGTAGTTATTTCTCTAACTGCACTCGCCAATCTTTGTGGTGAACTTCATGTTATGAGCTGGATCTTCCAGCCCTCCTCTCTTTGTCTCTGAAAATTATTGTAAGAATGTCTTTTATTTTTCTTAAAACCATAGATGAGTGAGACTATTCTGCATCTATCTCTCTCCCTCTGGCTTATTTCACTAAGCATAATAGATTCCATGAACATCCATGTATAGGAAAATTTCATGACTTCATCTCTCCTGATGGCTGCATAATATTTCATTGCGTGTATGTACCACAGTTTCTTTAGCCATTCCTCTGTTGAAGGGCATGTTGATTGTTTCCAGAGTCTGGCTATTGTAAATAGCACTGCAACGAAATAGCTCTGTGAGGAAGGGATTTTGTATTGTATTTTTGTGTTTCTAGGATGTATACCTGGGAGTGGTATAACTGGATCATAGGGGAGCTCAATGTCCAGTTATGGGAGAAATCTCCATATCGCTTTCCATAAAGGTTAGACGAGACAGCATTCCCACCAGCAGTGAATAAGAGTTACATTCTCTCCACATTCCTTCGTTTATTCACATTTCTATTTTTAATCTTTATTTAAACACCTTGATTACAAATATGATTGTAGTTGGGTTTCAGTCATGTAAAGAACATTTCTAATTAGAATTCATCTAAGTAAATGATCCAATATGTTATATATTCAATATGTTATATATCCAATATGTTATATATGGATATTTATCTTGTTTTTAACTTAAAATTATGTGATTAGGACTAAAATGAATATCTCCTTAAAATGTTTCTGTGCACATTTTTAGTCCTTACTGTTGAATATAAACCTTTAAGTAGAATTGCTGAGCTAAAGGTTTGCCTATAATTTAGTGTTAGTGAATATCACCAAATTGTTTTCCAAGATAGATCAATGAATTCCTAGTATTTTCAGTATTACTCATTTTAGTATTCTGATAGGTATGCATTGTGCAGTCTTCTCCTTAAACTTGAAACATATATTTAATATCATTATTACAGTATATTTGGGGCCGGGCGGTGGCGCTGGAGGGAAGGTGCCTGCACTAACCTAGGACGGACCATGGTTCGATCCCCTGGTTCCCCATATGGTCCCCCGTGCCTGCCAGGAGCAACTTCTGAGCGAATAGCCGGGAGTAACCCCTGAGTGTCACCGGGTGTGGCCCCCCCAAAAAAAGACGGTCTAAAAACAACTGTGATTAAACAATATATTTGTAATATATAGTAATAATGGGATAACCATTACTTTCCCTTAGACTTAGTTGAAGTCACCAAACACACTTTCAACAATAAGTGACCTTTCCTTAGACTTTTCAAGAATCAGCTAACATGAACAGGCAAGTTCTTTCATGACGTTAAGCAATATCTTTGCTTATATTGTTTCTGCTTACAGATGCATTCACAATTATTTCCACATACTTATAGAGAATTAGGCAAGCTTAAGAAATAATTATTATATACATATACATAGGTACAA
>PVKC010018079.1:0-11877 GCA_004027635.1 Crocidura indochinensis
ACATCCCTGTGATTAAGGAATCAGGAAACTTAGCTCCTCATTTTCTAATTTCACCTTCACCACCAAGCTGCTAACGCTACTACTGCTGCAGTTGAATGAAGTGTCTGGGCTGGCACGTCTTCCAACTCTGGCTTGATTTCTCTTAGTCTCTGAGCTCTGGCTTTTACACTCGATTCAGCATCACTTCCTGACTGGTTGACCCTCCTGTTTCACCTCTTCCCTCCAATCTTAGAGCCAGGTGGGCACCACTCCTCACCCCTCTACCCATTCCCCATTATGCACTCATCACTACTTTTCTCTTCCTGAGTCCTTCGTGCTCCGTGGAAAATTGTAAGCATTGACCAGTCAGGACTTTATAAGGACCACATTGTCAGAAAAAAAAGGCCTCTTAGCCACCATCCCATCTATTGCTGGATAGTAGATATAATTTATGAGACTGTGGGGGGCTGTCAGGGTGAGGAGTGTAAGCCATGGATAGGCCAGGGCAGCCGTGGGGCAAAATTGCAGAGGGAGTCAATCCAGAACGCTCACATGTGAAGTATACAAGGCCCTTTGAATCATCTCCCTGACCCAAGGTAAGTTTAACTGTGTTTTTGAAGTTTTCTTTTTGTTCTGCTTTGTTGTTCTCTCCTTAATGTCATTTCAAGACTTGAAAATTTCCATATAGGGGCCCGGGAGATAGCATGGAGGTAAGGCATTTGCCTTTTATGCAAAAGGTCATCGGTTCGAATCCCGGTGCCCCATATGGTTCCCCGTGCCTTCCAGGAGCAATTTCTGAGCATGGAGCCAGGAGTAACCCCTGAGCACTGCCGGGTGTGACCCAAAAACCACAAAAAAAAAAAATTTCCATACAATTTTGAGTGAAATTTCATTTGAAGACTTTTGAGGCTACTAAGTCATACAACTGGCCCAGAATCCAAAGGTTTTCTATGAGGAGCCTTAGAAATGTCTTGAGACATGGAGGGCAGACCCATAGGGCAGGTGTAGATGAGGCTTCAAGTTCTCAAGCTTTTTACTTCAGCTCTATATTAACTTCTGCACAAGATTTCACTTAAGAAAAAGGTTTCAGTGCAGGAAGAAAGTTCAAAGGGCGAGTATACTTTGTTTTGCACGCAGGAAGCTTGGTCTGATTCGGGCACCACAAAGTTCCCTGAGCACCACGAGGAGCAATCCCTGAAAACCACACCAGGAGTAAATCCTTAACTCTGCTGAGTGAATCTCTCAAGAAGAAAAAAAAAGAAAGAAAAAGGAAAGAAGGAAGAAATAAAGGAACAAAAAGAAAGGAAAGAAAGAGAAAGAAAGAAAGAAAGAAAGAAGAAAGAAAGAAAGAAAGAAAGAAAGAAAGAAAGAAAGAAAGAAAGAAAGAAAGAAAGAAAGAAAGAAAGAAAGAAAGAGAAAGAAAGAAAGACAAGAGTTCCCTGACCTTTAAATCAGTTTTCAAACCACTGATCTTCTCTGATTCTGTAGTCTAAATCAACTATTATCCTCCTTTAAGACAGTGAGACAGAGCCAGGTACCTTGAAACTTCATCACAGAGGTGAGAGGCGACAAGTGTTCCATGCGCTATGAGGAGACTCTGTTATTAATCATTCATTGAGTAATGAGTCACAGTTAAAATCCCCCTACCCTCTATGCAAAAGAACCAAGGGGAATTTTTCTCACCACAATGAAGAGCAGCCCTGGAGGTTCGCGGGGCATTCCCATGAGAGGTGTGTGCCCCGAGTTCCTATCTGTGTCAAATCAGGCTTTCTCTCTAATGAACAACTATCAAGAGATAAGTGGCTAAGGTACAAGAATTAAATATGTGATGGTCACTCGAAGCAATGTTTGATATGAGGAATGAATTTGGTCTTGAACTCTACTGTCCAGTATGGTAGCTACTATCTAAAGTGTGTCTATAAAATCAACTAAAATGTAAGACTCACTCAGTCACATAAGCCTACAGTCTAAAGAATCTGTTCTTTAGGTTAAAGAGTTAGTGCAGGGGTTAAAGCTTGTATACTCAGGGCTGGAGAAATAGCATGGAGGTAGGGCATTTGCCTTTCATACAGAAGGTCCTTGGTTCAAATCCCAGCATCCCATATGGTCCCCCCGAGCCTGCCAAGAGCGATTTCTGAGAGTGGAGCCAGGAATAACCCTTGAACGCTGCCGGATGTGACCCCCCAAAAAAACAAAAAACAAAAGAAACAAAAAAAAGCTTGTATATTCTGTTGATCTTGTTTAATTTGCTGAAGAATATTGCAGAAGAGTCCCCAAACACCTCCAGGAGAGAACCTTGAGCACAAGAGTAGGCCAAAGGTATGGTTCCAAAACAACAACAAAAAGATTATGCTATTTAATATTTTATTAAAGTAAGTCCCATTGAACAGTGCTAGAATCATCTGGTCTAATTTTTTTTTATCTGAAGGGGATGGCATACATGTGGTGTCGGGGATAGAACCTGTGTTGGCCACATGTTAGGCAAGAGCCCTACCTGCAGTACTTTCTTTCCACCCCCAAAAAGAGAGTGAAGAGTATCTAATTCTTTTTTTTTTTTTTTTTTTTGGTCATTTTGGGCCACACCTGTTTGACACTCAGGGGTTACTCTTGGCTATGTGCTCAGGAATAGCTCCTGGCTTGGAGGACCATATGGGACACAAGCGTCTATCCTAGGTTAGAGCAGATGCCTTACCTCTAGCGCCACCACGTCGGCCCTGAGTATCTAATTCTGATTTGTTTTTTTTTTGTTTTTTTTTTGTTTTTTGGTTTTTGGGCCACAGCCAGTGATGCTCAGGGGTTTCTCCTGGCTACGCGCTCAGAAGTCGCTCCTGGCAGGCACGGGGGACCATATGGGAACCGGGGGATCGAACCGTGGTCCGTCCTAGGCAAGGCAGCAGGCACCTTACCTCCTGCGCCACCTCCCGGCTCCCTCTCTGAGTATCTAATTCTTAATAATCAGTTTAATCAATCTGGATCCCTATTAATACTTCCACTAGTAGGTCCCACTAAAGATCTTCAAAATGTTTTCCACACAAGGATCCATAGCAATGCAGCAGGTAAGGCATTTGCCTCGCACATGGTTAACCTGGGTTCGATTCCTAGCATATGGCTTCAAAACACCAATAGGAGGGATCCCTGAACACAGAGCCAGGAGCAAGCCCAGAACACTTCTGAGTGTGACCCAAACAAAACAAAACAAAACAAAACAAAACAAAAATGTTTCCTATCCCATCCATCCTGACTTCAACTTCTTTAAATGATAAGCTTAAAAATTGCCAAGCTAATTTGTAAATATTAGGTGTCCTTGGCTTTTTTTATTTGTTTACATCATACAGTGTTCCAAACCCACTTCTTCAGCGTGTTCATGTCCCACCACCAATTTCCCCAGTTTCCCTCCCATCCCCCACCCCAGCCTGTGTCTTCCTTCTCTTCCTCCTCCTCTTCTTCTTCCTTCTTCTCTCTCTCTCTCTCTCTCTCTCTCTCTCTCTCTCTCTCTCTCTCTCTCTCTCTCTCTCTCTCTTTCTCTTTTCCTTTTAGGAATACTCGATTTTAACTTACTAAAATTTTATAATACAAAAAGTGTTAAATAAAGTGCACATTGAAGAAGGTTGGATTTTGGGGTATTTGTTTTTGTATCATACCTGGCAGTGCTCAGAGGATCATAGGGAATGCTGGGGATTGAACCCTGGTCTGCTGCTTTCAAGGCAATCATTCTATTCACTGTTCTATCATTGTAGCCCCTTAATACTTATTTTTTTTAATTTTTAATTATTTTTGGCCACACCCATTTGATGCTCAGGGGTTACTCCTGGCTAAGTGCTCAGAAATTGCCCCTGGCTTGGGGGGGACTATATGGGATGCCGGGGGATCAAACCGCAGACCTTCCTTGGCTACACTTGCAAGGCAGACACCTTACCTCTAGCGCCACCTCACCGGCCCCAATTAACACTTATTTGAGACAGAATATAAGAACTATAAGGACCATAGGAATTTTTTTTTTTTTTGGTTTTTGGGTCACACCCAGCAGTACTCAGGGGTTCCTCCTGGCTTTACACTTAGAAATCACCCCTGACAGGCATGGGGGCCATATGGGATGCCGGGATTTCAACTACAGTCCTTCTGCATGAAAGGCAAACGCCATACCTCCATGCTATCTCTCCGGCCTGAGGACCATAGGAATTTTTAATAACAGTTTTGCTTTTCGTGAAAGAAAATATAAGCCCCAGAGAAGTTCTGTGACTTGCCAAAGATTGTACCATGACTCAGCCAGGCTCCTGGTTTTCACCCAAAAGTTTATCTTGCTATTCGGAGTTAAGGGATTTGCTCATTGCAGGTTTCTTCATGTACTCTTTGCTCCTTCAACAAAATAAAGTACTCCTAGGAGTTCACTCTAGCCCCCCATCTCATTGCCACTTTCTGAGTCACCTTGAGGGTTTACTTATGTTCCAGCACGTACTAAAAACTAGACTTCCCAGCAGCAGTTTCCCTAAAAACATCTCGTGGGCTGCAAGCTACAAATGTCACCTTAGTAATAAAGAGAAATCAAAAGCTTTCCTTTCACGAGCTGGAGAGACAGTATAGTGGGCATTGCATTTGCTTTGCATGCCGCCTACGAGGTTTGAACCCCAACACCACTGATCTCCCAAGCCCCACTAGGAATGACCCCTGAATCTAGAGTCAGGAATAATCCTTGAGTAGCTCCAGGTGTGCCCCCCTCCAAAAAATAAATGAGAAAGAGGGAGAATTTTCCCTTCTATTTTAAGTGATTCGATATCACAAGCAGAAAGACTTCTCTGCACCATCTCTGACCCTGAATTTTCTGTGTGTGTACTCACGGACATTCTCCCAGAAAAATCTTCTTGTGGTCTTACAGCCTCACGGCCTATAATGTATTATTTATGCCTGGGAGCTCAGTTCCACCCCTCATGTGGGAATTAGACCTGAGAGAAGGGATGGTGTTGGGGAGAACTGGATGTGTGTGGTGGTGATCACTAGAACTCCAGATTCTCATTCAGCTCAGCTCCCAGGACGCAGGCAGCAGAGGAAAGCCTGGAGGGCCAAATCTGGTCCACGGTCTATTTTTGTAATTAAAGCTTTATGGGCACACAGCCACACACTCTCATTTACAAATGGTCTATAGCAGCTTTCGTGCTACGACAGTGTTGAGTACTTGCAGCAAAAGCCATCTGGCCCACAAAGCTTCAAAATATTTGCTGTCTCACCCTCTACAGAAAATTTTCTGATTCCTGCTACAGAATCACAGTATTGACGAACCTCTTTCCAAATCTTTCTTGCTATTCATTTACTTCCTAATCATGCCTTTGAGGTGGAGAAAGGGTCAAATCTAAAAATATTTGTTTTGGTGGGGTTTCCAGGGAGGGTGATAGAAGAGCTACACCAGGGTAGATCACTGGCTTTATACTCAGGGATCAGTTTTGGTGGGCTCGGGAAATGATCTGGGATTCTGGGGGCAAAATCTGGGTGCATTGAAAGTACCCTACACCACTTTGGACTAGATTTGGACCCCAAATCTAGAAAGATCTTGATACAAACTTAAACATTTCCCCAAAGAAGCAACTCTGAGATATGGTCAATAGAACTGGGATGTGAATCACTGCCATGCCAGTAGCCCAACTTCACTATTTTGCTACTGATCTCTGCAGAGACCACAACACCCCCCCCCCATGTCAGCCATAGAACTTGGATACTTGGATACGCGATACTTCAAACTTTTCGGTTCTGACACCCAGTAGGAACACACCAAAGTAGCATAGAAATCACCTAAGGTTAGCAAACCAAACCAACAACAACTCGAAATAAATAGCTTAGTAAAACTTTAGACAATGATTTAATTACCTCATAGAAAGATATAATAATTTTCAACTATCTTTTTTACCATAGTATTTTTTTCACTGCTTTCATTATCATTTATTTGTAAACACTATGAAGTAAGTTATTTTATGCCTGCCAAGAGTTCAGGCTTGGGGGGGGGGTGGGGACCTGGGGACAACGGTGGAGGGATTGATGTTGGCACATGGAATGACAGAAACAAATGTATTATGAGCAACTATACAAATCATGTTTAAATAATAAAGTAATACAAATTTAAAAAAAAAACTGTGATATGAGAATGCTGGGAGCAATGAGAGGAAAAGGACCTTGGGATGAAGATGGAGGCCTGGCATTCTGGGGTGTGGGCCTGGTGTAACAAACCAACCATAAATATAAAAAAATCCAAAAGTATAATATCCATAAGTATAAAAAAACCTAAAAAGAAGGCAGTGGGCACTTCGCTGGTAGTGAAGGTACAATAACTTTGTTTGACCAAAAGAGCATATGGGGCCAGAGCCACAGCACAGCAATAAGGTACTTGTCTTGTACGTGGCCTACCTGAAAGTGACCCTGGTTCAATCCCGGCATCCCATATGGTCCCCTGAGCCTGCCAGGAATGATTTCTGAGTGCAGAACCAGGAGTAACCCCTGAGCGCCACCAGGTGTGGTCCAAAATAAATAAATAAATAAATAGATAAATAAATAAATAGATAAATAAACAGGGCCCAGAGAGATAGCACAGCGGCGTTTGCCTTGCAAGCAGTCATTTCAGGACCAAAGGTGGTTGGTTCGAATACCGGTGTCCCATATGGTCCCCCATGCCTGCCAGGAGCTATTTCTGAGCAGATAGCCAGGAGTAACTCCTGAGCACTGCCGGGTGTGGCCCAAAAACAAAACAATAAAAACAAAAATAAATAACAGCATAAGCACAATTGTGATACTTAAACCACAATGTTTTAAACATTTACATTTTAAAAACTATTATATAACCAAGTATAGCTATTCCCTTTTAAAAGTAATATCCAAGATAGTTCAGGGTTTAAGATACTTACCTTCTATGTGGCCAACCCTGGTCTGATTCCTGGCACCACATGTGAGGCTCCAGGCCCTATGAAGAGTGACTTTTTTTTGTTTTGTTTTTGGGTTACACCCAGCAGCGCTCAGGGGTTGCTCTTTGCTCTGTGCTCAGAAGTTGCTCCTGGCAGACTTGAGGAACCATATGGAATGCCGGGAATCAAACCACCATTTGTTCTGAGTTGACCTCGAGCAAGGCAAACACCCTACCTCTGTGCTAGCTCTCTGGCCCTTATGAAGAGTGACTTTTAAACACAGAACCAGGAGTAACCACTGAGTACCACTCAGTATGGTCCAAATCTTCCCCACAATGAGTAAAATAAAATATAACCAATGAGCATGTATATTTTTATAATGTGTATTTAAATTGTTGATATAGGGGGCTGGGCAGTGGCGCTGGAGGTAAGGTGCCTGCCTTACCGTGCTAGCCTTGGACGGACCGCGGTTCGATCCCCCGTGCCCCATATGGTCCCCCAGGCTAGGGCGACTTCTGAGCGCATAGCCAGGAGTAACCCCTGAGCGTCACTGGGTGTGGCCCAAAAACCAAAAAAAAAATTGTTGATATAGAATATATTGTATATAATATAGAATATACAACCAAATAAAATATTTCTTTTTCTATACATATTTGAATGTTTTATATTTTGTTTTCTGGTTCTGATTTTTCCTCTATTCAGCAAGATGCCCAAAAATATCCAGTGGATGAATGGATGTCAAGATTGTCATAGCATGGATATTACAATAAGATAATGCTAATCTTTTGGTTCTGACATCCAACATGGACTTTTCAGAAAGACAATATTTTTAGAGGCTGGACGATAGATAGTACAGCAGGTAAGGTACTTGCCTTACATATGGCCTATCTGGGGTTGATTCCCAGTACCCAATATGGTTCCCCAAGAACCAACAGGAGTGATTTCTGAGTGCACAGTTGGAAATAGCCTTTGAGCACCATCATCAGGCGTGGCACCCAAAAAACAAAACAAAAAGAAAAGAAAGACAGGAGCTGAAGCGATGGCCCAGCAGTAGGGCGTTTTCTTGCACGGGGCTGACCCAGGACAGACCTCGGTTAGATTCCCCTGAATCCCATATGGTCCTCCCAAGCCAAGAGTCATTTCTGTGTGCAGAGCCTGGAGTAACCCCTGATTGTCACTGGGTGTGGCCCAAAAACTCAAAAAGAAAGAAAGTAAGAAAGACAATATTTGTAATAGGTTTATTAAGAATAAGGGGTTTATAAAAGTATTTCCTCCTTTTGACTGTTATCAAATTTCCACATAAGTCACGTCCCAACCACACTGAAAGAGAAAGAACAGGTCTGTACCTTTCTCGATCCTGGATTATGGGGATTATGCAAAGAAGTAAAACAGAGGCCAAGAAAGTTGATCTTCAGACTTGTGTCTCAATCTTTCCTCTCTGAGCCAAAATCAAGGATAGAACCTGGATTCTGAATTCAAATCTCAGTGACCAGTTTGTGCTTTTGCTTCCTCACCTATAAAATAAGGGTCATGATAGTATCCTTACTGTAGAGTTGTTGTGGCAATTATGGGGGTGTGTGTCTTAGAACACTGTCTTTCAACACTGGCATTATTGGGGAGGGATGGGGTGAGTGATGGCTCTCACTGGTAGATTTTTCTCAGGGAATGCTAAGAAGAGGGTGGATTCTGTCCCTCAGTTTCACTGTGGAGTCTGGGAGGAGATGACCACAAAGTCTTCCCCTACACCAACCTAGAATAGTCATAGCAAAGTCAAACTCTGCCAAAATGGGACCTGGATTACCTGTCTATCTAGTGGCTGCTAATATCTCTCAGTTCCTAAATATGGTCCAGGAGAAGAAGCTGCATAGCCAGGGACAGATGACGAGTTTCTGGACTGAGGAGGAGGTCATGTTCCATTGGTGACCACTGGGCCCATACCATGAAGATGAAAACACTGTGGAGTCACTGGAAGTCTCAGGTTGCTCCATATCACCACATGAGCCAAGCTAGGGTTGCATGAACCCTGTGTGTCCTCGAGAGAAGAGAGAATGAACTCTGAGTTCTCCTTAGTCAAAGATATTGGCCACCAAGGCTAGCAGGAGGCCCAAGAGCAGACCCACTCTCTCTGGGACAAGTACCTGTGCAGAGGGTAGTGCTACCCCACCCAGTCCATCCAGCAGATCTGGATTGCCACAGGGTTTGTTCAAGACACGTCACCCCCTCATTCCCTAGGCATATGCAAATCCCCTCCCTGGATTGGCATCTAGGAGAGAGGGTGGGCTCTGAAAAGCAAATATTCTATAAACTAAACTGCTGATCACTTAAATGGTTGACTATTAGTGCTAGTACAGAGGGTAGGGCTCTTGCCTTGCACCCCACCAACCCAGGTTTAGTCCCTAAGTATCTTGTATGGTTCTCTGATCACTCACAGGAATAATTTCTGAGTACAGAGCTAGGAGTAACCCCTGAGCATAACTGTGTATGTTCCCAAACCCAAAATTAAGCAATTAATTAATTGATGGCTGACATGAATGAAAATGTAATTAAGTAGATCCAACTATATTGATAAGATTTGGCTGAAATATATCCCCCTTCCATTTATCCAACCCTTCTTCCCACTTTTAGAGCAGGATGAAACTTAAACATGACATTAGGTTATTATTATTATTATTATTATTATTTTGGTTTTTGTGCTATACCTGGTGGTGCTCAGGGGTTACTCCTGACTCTGTACTCAGAAATTGCTCCTGGCAGATTTGGGGGGACCATATGGAATGCTGGGAATCAAACCCAGACATCAAATCTATTCTGGGTCAGTCGCGTCACTATGTTATCTCTCAGGCCCCATGTTATTATTTTTTAAAAGAAAGAAAGCAGGGCACAGGAAATAGGACAAGTGATAGAACATATATATATATATATATATATATATATATATACATATATATATATATATATATATATATGTCAAGTTTGAGGTCCTGAGTTCAATCCCCAGTATTACATTGCTCCCCACTAATATCAACAGGAATGGGCCGGGTCCCTACCCAGTAGAGCTAGATGTGGCTCCTATATAAATGAGGAGTTGTGGTGATTGCTCAAGGGGCTGGAGCCCTTGCTTTGTACATCTGAGCTTAAGTTTGATCCCTGGCTCTGCATGATCTTCCAAATTAGGAGTTGTTCCCAAACCTGCTGGGTATAGGCCCCAAACCCCTCCAAATTAGGGAAATAAAGGAAGAAAAAAATCTTTATTTTATTAAAAAATTTTTTATTGGCTTGTTTTGTGTTTGGTCTACACCCAGCAATGCTCATGGGTTACTCTTGGCTCTGCACCAAGGAATCACTGATAATAGTGCTCAGGGAACCATACGGAATGCTAAGGATGAAAACCCAGATTGGCCACATGCAAGACAAGTATCTTACCTACTATGCTATCAGTCTTGTCTCCAAATGTTAATTATTATAGTTTAGGTAACATGGTTACTGTATTGTTAACATTTATGGGATCGTTTTGTTCTATTTGTTTGGGGGGGTCATACTCAACTATGCTCCTTATTCCTGGTACTGTGCTTAGAGATCATTCCTGGTGGGGCGAGAAGAACTGATGTGGTACTAGGGATTGAGCCTTCATTGATTGCCTGCAAGATAAGTGTCTTGCATGGAATATACTATCACTTGTTTATGGCTTGTATATACATGGTGACCACCACCCCCTGTGTTACTTCTAATCCACCTCTTATTTGTACTTTTGAATAAAATTGTGGCTCTGCCACTCTTCATCCCCTCTTTAACTCTGAATTGACTTCCATACCACCTTCCTCCTCACGCAAAAGAGACACCCACAATAAACAAGCTAGTGTCTAAAAGTAGCTTCAGGAACAAAGCTGAAGCATTTTAGACTCTAAGATAAACAAGAGATAGAAACCTTTCCCAAAAGAAGACTTCTGCTTTCTTTAAAAAGCCAGGGAAATGCAGGGACTACTTGCACCAGCAGAATCTGAAGCCCTCACTTCCCTCTGCTCTCTGGCAAGCTGAGGAAGGTAGAAGGTGAAGGCAACAGCCAGCTATCAATTTAAACGCAATACAGATTTGGTAAAAATAAAGCCTAGGCTTTAGGTCCTATTGGGCAAACTTTCAGGCGGAAGGAACAGGGGGAAGCACAATAGAAGAACAAGCTTATGGGACTGGAGTGATAGCAGAGTGTTAGGGCATCTGCCTTGCCGACCCATGATGGACCTGGGTTTGATCCCTGGCATTCCATATGATCTCCTGAGCCTGCCAGGAGTGATTTCTGAGTGCAGAACCAGGAGTAATAGTTGAGCACCGCGGGGTGTGGGACAAAAACAATAAAAGAAGAAGAAGGTGGAGGAGGAGGAAGAGGAACAGGAGAAGGAGGAGGAAGAGGAGGAGAAGGAGGAAGAAGAGGAGGAGGAGGAGGAAGAAGAGGAGGAGGAAGAAGATGAGGAGGAGGAGGAAGAGGAGGAAGAAGAAGAAGAGGAAGAAGAGGAACGACAGCAACAAGCTTCTGTCTTGAGAATAGCTGGCTGTGACCCCAGGCAACCAGGGACCCGACTTAATTCTATCCCTATAAAAAGTCAACTATCTTCTGGCTCTTTTTTCTTTCCATTTCCTTGACAAACCCTCAGTTTCTAAAACAGCAGCAAAGATTCTCCAGCAAAGCAGGCAGGGAGGGGGTTGACCTCAGATGGCTCCTCTGGGCCTGGAGGGGCCATGGGAGCCCCTGGAGAAAATGATGCCGTCATTACTAGCTCAAAAGAGGGGAAAAAAAGAAAAGAAAAGCCACCTTTCACTGTGCCCTGTGTGCCCCTGCAGCGGGTCGGCATCCGCACAAAAACACATGTAGGCATGTGTACACTTCCCCAGATCCCCCAGAGGCTGAGGCCAAGTCGGGCATCCCACAAGTGATGCATGAATAGCAGGTCTGTCCCGCCAGCGCCTGCCGTGTGCTCTCTCCCACCCCAAGAGAGCTGAGGAGATTCAGACAGCAGTGCCCGGA
>PVKC010018080.1:0-19883 GCA_004027635.1 Crocidura indochinensis
TCTTTTGCCCTGCCACCTTTCAGGGATGAAGTTAATCTAGAGAGACTTTGTAATGTGGCTTTAGCTTCATCTTCCATACACACCTTATTTTAAGATGTAAAGACCCATTTAGGCTTGACTAATATTAGATAGGTATTTTCCTGTAAACTTCTGCCATTCTCATGTTGATTAGCCATAAACAATACATACTGTATAAAAGGACAATTCGGGCTCTCAGTCTATAAAGTTGCGATTCCCCTGACCCTATGCTTTTATCTCTTATATCTATCTTGTATTCTTTTGTTTATTTAATTTTTTGAATACACCAGTTGTACTCGGGGGTTACTTCTGGCTATGTCCTCAGAAATTACACATGACAGGCTCTGGGAGGAACATAGGTCAGCCATGATGCAAAGCATGCACCCTATTCACTGTATTGTATCACTCTGCCCCTTGTCTTGTTTTCTTTTCTTTTTTTTGTTTTTGTTTTTGCGTTTTTTGTTTTTGGGTCACACCCGGCTGTGCTCAGGGGCTACTCCTGGCTCTACACTCAAAAATCGCTCCTACCAGACCTGGGGGATCATATGGGATGCTAGGATTCGAATCACTGTCCTTCTGCATGCAAGGCAAACACTCTATCTCCATACTATTTCTCTCTCAGTCTTGTTTTCTTTTTTTCTTTTTTGGTTTTTGGGTCACACCCGTTTGATGCTCAAGGGTTACTCCTGGCTATACGCTCAGAAATTGCTCCTGGTTTAGGAGGACCATATAGGACTCCAGGGGATCGAATCACGGTCAGTCCTACACTAGCGCTTGCAAGGCAGACACCTTACCTCTAGCGCCACCTTCCGGACCCCTGTCTGTTTTCTTCATCCTTGCAGCATCACAAATTCAGGCCTGTTCAGCATTTGTTATAGTAGTAACTGTTTTAAAAATACTTGGCGATAGCATGGAGGTAAAGCGTTAGCCTTTCATACAGAAGGTCATCAGTTCGAATCCCGGTGTCCCATATGGTCCCCTTTGCCTGCCAGGAGCAATTTCTGAGCATGGAGCCAGGAGTAACCCCTGAGCACTGCCGGGTGTGACCCAAAAACCAAAAACAAAAACAAACAAACAAAAAAAAAAACAAAAAAAAATACTTGGCTTTGTGGCCGGGCGGTGGCGCTGCAGGTAAGGTGCCTGCCTTACCGTGCTAGCCTTGGACGGACCACGGTTCGATCCCCCGGTTCCCATATGGTCCCCCGTGCCTGCCAGAAGCGACTTCTGAGCGCATAGCCAGGAGTAACCCCTGAGCGTCACTGGGTGTGGCCCAAAAACCAAAAAAAAGAAAAAAGAAAAAAAAAATACTTGGCTTCTTCCAGAACTTTGTGCTTGCTTAGTCTCTTGACAGCCTTCAGTTGGTGTCTAAATATTTACTGAATTGAATGTTCTAAAACTGAGAATCCTTGTCTCCACTTAGCAAAAAGTGAGAATTTGTATTTCACTTACAAGCTGTTTTTTTTTAAGTGACCGCTAAAAGTGAAGCTACATTTTTCTAAACACAGTTTATTAATGGTTTTCTTGGATATAGACTCTTTACTCCTTTGTAGTGAAAGAAAAAACTCAGATTATCTGAGAAAGAAAAGATTTAGTTATAACAAGAAATGAATGCAACTCTGTTTCTCTTATATGCTAATACTTGAAACTTTGTGAACTTAACAGGATTCATTGATCAATGTTGTGAAAAAATATATAAAGCTTTCTGCAAGTTTGGTTGGGATATTCATTTTTATTCCATTTATAACTTTGCCATGAAAACAACCCACCATGACAGGTACAACTGGATAGGAACGAATCAGCCCATATCATTGAATGATCATAAGCCCAGATATATGATGTGTAGTTTCACAGAAGTTGCTTCCTTCTTATATCTGATATGCTGGTTATATTTGTCAGTTTTTCATTTTGTCAAGCCTTTCACTTCTATCATTTATTCTTCTTCATTACCCATGCCCGTTCCTGTAGAACTGTATAATATTTTCCATAAGTTTATCATAAGAAACCCCTTTGCACTGCATCCTTTGATCCCCCCATGTATCTAGTACACTTATTTTTGTCATTTAGTTTTACAAAGCAGTAAGATTTTATAATAAAAGTTTCAATTTATCCATAAACATTTAAAATAATCATCATTATTCAATTTAAAGGAAGATATTGTATTTATTAAACTTTTAAAATGTAAAAAAAGAACAAAAAATAACCTATTTGTTCAAGAACAGATAAAGAAACAATGGTCATACATACACTTTTTAAATTAAATTTTTTAATGGTCTTGTATTTCGTTATCTCCCTATTTTAAACTTAATATTATTCTTAACTTTATCTTTTCACTGTTTTCTCATCAAATGAGTTCTACTTATAGAAAAGTAGAAGATATAAAAATATTTAAAATAGCCCCTCTGAACACACTTATATATGTACCTGCAAATTATCATTTTATTTATTTAATAGAAAAATTATTTTCCCCATTGAGTTATGGGACATTTTTCTGTATTTATACTGCTTGTACTATCAGGGCAAAAATTATTTATTATTCTTTGTATATTGCATCCTCTTCCTCTATAACTTTTTTCCACCCCTTAATCTTTTAGACATGCTTATAAAAACATTAAATAGAGTTAAATCATAAAAAGTAGAATTTCTAGTTCTTTTAAAAGCTCTATTCTTAATTTATTGAATTGTCTTCATAAAGTTTTTAACAAAGAATGAGTTAAATGAAAGCACTTCATGTTAACTGAGACAATCAGAGGGTAAAGAACATGTACTGAATAACAAGATGATCTTTTGTCTTTGTACATATTAGGAAACAAAAAGGTGGAAAAAAGGAGTATGGAGTCTGAACACAATTGAGTATGGCCCAAATGTCAAAGAAACAAAATAATTTAAGGTACTAAGAATTCTACTTCCAGGGACCCAACCTATGGTGCAGTGGTAGGGCGTTTGCCTTCCACGAGGCTGGCCCAGGACAGAGCACAGTTTGTTTCCCCCAGCATCCCATATGGTCCCCCAAGCCAGGAGCAATTTCTAAACTCAGAACCAGGAATAACCCCTGTCCACAAGGTTTGGCCCTGGTCCAAAAACCAAAAATTAAAAATTCTACTTTCAGCCTCTAGGTATTATAAATAGTGCTACAATGAACATAGGCATGCAAAGGGCATATTTGTATTGTGTTTTTGTGTTCCTAGAGTCTATCCCTAAGAGTGGTATTGCTGGATCATATGGGTACTCAATATACAGTTTTTCGAGGAATATCCATATTGTTTTCCACAACTCAGATGCCTGGCAACAGATGAGTGACTAAAGAAACTGTGGTACATTTACACAATGGGATACTATGCAGGAATCAAAAATGAACTAATTAAATTTTCCTATACATGGATGGACATGGAAACTGTTATGCTGAGTGAAATGAGTTAGAGGGAAATAGATAGACACAGAACAGTCTCAATCATTTTGGGGATTTAAAAAAATAAAAGACAGAATGATAATATACCCAAAGTCAATAGAGATGAGGTTTGGAAGGATCAGCCATGATATGAAGTTTAACACAAAGATTAGTGAGTGCAGTTTGAGTAATAAATACACCAACAGCTAATATGACAATGGCAGTGAGTCAGTAAAATAGAGTGCATGATTTGGAGATAGGGAAGGGTTAGGGGAGGAGGAAAGGGAGGACATTGGTAAATAAAAGTTGTACTGGCTAAAAGGGATATACTTATTATGGGCTTAAACACAACTAGCAACATGTTTGTAAGTATGGTGCTTACATAAAGGTATTAAGGAATAAAAATTAAAAAAAATCTACTTAATGCTTAATTGTAAAATCTTCTGAAGTTGTTTTCTAAAAGTAGATTAACAGAGCCCCCCTTTTATCTATCTGCAACACTACTGTGAATATATAGATTTGAAGAATATTCATGGTAATCATTTTTGGTATGTGCATTTCCCTAGAGTTCATGAACAAAAAAAATTGGTATTGTTCTATCTGCTATTAAAATGCTTCAAACTCATTTAGCAAGTCACAGGTCAAAAATAGTTGATGACTTTTTCCCAGGTCTGGACTTAGAGTTAGATATAGGGTTTTACTAAGTGTTTTAAGTGACTATCACTGGTTAAAAAAAAAAAAAAGTTAAAACATTGATCCTTTTCTTTACTTTATGACCTAGATGGTAACTTATTTCCCTTAGCACTAGAGGAAAAGTTCAACTCAAAATATTGACTTTCTATTGCTTTAGTTGGTTCAAGAATGTTGTAGTTTTTTGACATAAAAGGGCAAAATGTAGGTTGCATTCGGATTTCATCATATTAAGAAAATGGAATCTGCCAGTTACTGGGACTGCACAGACTAACATTAGTATTCAACAAGAGAGTTTGTAAGCTTATCCTTAATGATACTTTTTAATATATCTGATTAGCAAGAGGATAATGAATCTTAACAGTTTTAATTTTTTCCTGAAATTTCTCTTCACATGTATGCACTGATAATGATAGGAAAACTCAGCTAAAATTAAGGGTGAGCTTCATGCAAATCAAGACTTTTTAAAGCTAACTTCAATATAATTTTTTTACCTTTAAACTTACTATCTCCAGTTTTACAAATATCCTTGGAAAAGAATGCGAAAAGATCAAAATAATCACAAGTTTCTTTGGATTTATGGTTAAAAAACACCTCTTTTTTTTTTTTTAAGATTTTATGCTGTAGATTTACAGCCTATACAATTGCTAATCCTGGTATTTACATATCTTCTATAGATAGTGAGAAATTAGGATTTTCTGAAACCCAGTAATTATTTTTGTTTGATTTTTAGTCATACCAGGGAGGGATTCCTCCTATTCCTCCTAGCTCTGCACTCAGAAATCGCTCCTGGCAGACTCGGGGGACCATATGGGATGTCAGGATTGGAAACGGCGTCCCTCCTGGATTGACAGCATGCAAGGCAAATGCCCTACCGCTGTGCTGTCTCAAAGGCCCTTCAATGCTTATTTTTCAAATTTATTTTTGTTTATGTATTTTTTTGGCTTTTGGGGGCACTTGAAGCGCTCAGGGGTTTCTTCTGGCTCTGGGCTTAGAAATTTTTCCTGGCAGGCTCAGGGCATCCTATGGGACGCTAAGGATCAAACCGGGGTCTCTCCGGAGTCAGCTGCATACAAAGAAAATGCCCCTACAACTGTGCTTTCTTCCCAACTCCATGTTATCTTTTTTAGAAGAGATGCATATGATATTCACTTAGTTACCTTAAGTTTTATTTATTTATTTATTTATTTATTTATTTATTTTTTGGAGGGTAGGGGTCACACTCAGCAGTGCTCAGGGGTTACTCCTGGCTCTACTATCAGGAGTCTCTCCTGGAAGGCTCGGACACCATATGGGATGTCGGGATTCGAACCATCATTGGTCCTGGCTTAGCTGCATTCAAAGCAAACGCCCTACCAATATACATCTCTCTGGCCCTAGTTACCTTAAGGTTTTTTTGCTTTGATGGCTAAATTAATATTTGAGGGAAAACAGTGGATAAATCTATATCAAAAATGTTAATTGTGTTTATAAAGATGAAATAATTCACACATTTATATATAATATTGTTTTAAGTAACATTTGACTGTTAAATTTTATATAAAATATTCCTAGAATGATTTTATATACTTTTTGCCTTGTTAATATCATCATGTGTCTTAATGATGATTCTCTCTGGAGAATATCCACTTACAAGATATTTTATGAGCTGCTGTTTTGTAACAGTGAAATTTGTATTTTGTAATAGCAGTATCTAAATTACATTATAAATTAATTAAATTTATATATTAATATATAAATATATAACATTATAAATTAATAAAAAATTAACATATTTTTTGTGTGTAGCAAATTTGAACTACACAAGTGGCAGATACATACTATTAAAATATCCAATATCATGAAGTTTCTAAAATATTGGGCACTTTTTCCACCTAATTTTTATAGAAATATAGAGAAGATGAGTTCCTGATGACTGTTGTATGAAAATAATCTTTTGTGAGCAATTACTATATTTGTCTAAGTAGTTGAAACCTAAGAATAAGTAGTGTATATAGGAGAGTGTGTTCATGTATATGGTTATTTAGTTATAAAATGGTGAAAGAGTAAATGAAAAATTCAGTATGTAAAAATATTTTATAGAACATAGAAATGAGCTTATTTTCATGCTGAGATTTAGTTGATGAATTAATGCAAAGTACTCACCTTGAAAATAAAAAAGCATTTAACAATATTACACAAATATAGAGGAAGTAAAGAAGCATTATATAAAAAAAACAATGTGGCAGTTTATCATAATACATTCAGTATAAAACAGCCACAAGTCATGATAATGACATGACTAATCGTAGCTCCTACTGCCAAGAAAATTATTTTTAAAACAGTTGTACTGATAAGACATATATTATTAGGGGCATATATTAAGAACATAAACTAAAATAAAGTTTATCTGATTCTTAGGCTGTCATTTGGTTGAATCAAATTTATTTAGTCCAAAACACCAGCCTTTAAAAGAGATATTGATAAAGTAAAGGTACTAAGAGCCAAGGAGATCAGAATAGTAAAGGAAACTGGCAGCCATAAACAGGAAATCCAGAAATTTCAGGTATTGAATCGGTAAAAGAAATAACTCCAAGGGAATGTGAGAGCTCCTCTTAAATAGACCACTAGCTTTCATGTGCAAGAAACATTTGATTTATTCTTTGTGGTCCCATAGCTTTAAACTGGAAATAGTAGAAACTCAAGGGAACATAATTTTGGCTAAATGTAAAGGGACTTTTCTACTACTCACAGCTGTCCAAAAATACCTTAAACTTCCTCTAGAGAGGCAAGACCTCAGGCTGTAATATTTTCTGCTTCACTGAAGGTGTTCAGTCACAAACTGGATGAACACATGCCTGGCAGGTTGTTAGATTAGGGGATTCAGTTGAATGCAAACTGACCCAGATGCCCCTAAAGACCCCTTATCCTTAGAACTCTGATTCTGTACAAAATAAAATTTTTATTCTTCTGCTCATTGAACATGCTCATCCATTCATTTTTGTTGCATGACTTACATTTCTCCAATAGTGAGGTCTTTGATTTTTTAAAACCTTAAAAAAATGTTACAATAATAGAATGTTTTATTTAGTAATTTTACCCAATGTCTACATATCTACCTACCTCTCTTCTTATCTATTTACATATCTACCTATGCAACTTACATTCCTTTAAAAAGCGAGCACCCTGCTGCCGCCTTGTTCCAGATCTCCTGGGTTTCCCTGGGTCACAGGTCTGGGCAAGCCACCAAGGTGGGACCCCTGGTGGGGCTTGAAGGTACCCTGGGCTTTTCCCCCATTCCCCACTGGGCTCCTTCAGGCATCCCTGTACAGCCTTGTTCTAGATTAGCTACTCATTTTTACTTAGGCAGTCTCTGGCAAGAACTTATGAGTTTACATGTTCAAGACCGCGTGGGGGCTATTGCCCCCGCGCGCACTGTACATATTAATAATTTATCCAATTTTTGAATGTATGTATTGTGTATGTAGAAAGTCCATCTGGTATTCTGCACTTTCGCACACCCCTTTAATGCTTATTTTCACTTTTTAAGTCTTCAGTACTCTCCATTTACCCTTTTCAACTTCTATACTGTACATTCCTCATTACACACCAAAGTGGTGCACTGGATTTAACAATCCCCAACTATTTCAAAAGACATAAGATGTACACATCTGGCCTTGAATATTTTACATCTTTTTTTCATTGACAGCTAACTCTTACTAAATATTCTCTTAAATAGTGAATATCTTCCCCACTTTTTTATCTATTCTTCTCTTTGTGAACTTTTCAACAAGAATTATTCGGTGAATGAATCCCTCAGTTTAATTCTTTGTTTAACCACGTCATGGGGAGTTTTATACATATTTTTGCATCCCCCATATGGGCTTATAACGCCATGTGGCATTGCTCCTTGTTTGCATTGGCATATCAAAATGAAAAATACCTACACACAAATAAATTCTTATCTAATAGAGATTGGAACACCCAAATCTTGTAGTGCAATGGGACCTTATACCCTGAACATTGGCATAATGACCTGGCACAGGCCTCTGTAAAATGGTCATTCTCCATTCACCCCTGAACCTGGGAAGCTATCTAGGAAACATCCAAGGTTCTTTACAACAACACCTGGAAGCGATCTTCTATCAGGGAAGACCCTACTGCTGCTTTGACATCGATCTACTCACAAGAGACTTCCCTTAACGCTGAGAAGACTTAAGAACATCAACGACCTGCATACTGGACAGGGCTTTCTGCAATGCCCTTTAATTGTAAGGTGAAATGAAAGGATGCTCTGCACCATCCTAACTGCAATATAGGATATGCAGATTCCAGGATCTTTAACACAGAAACATGATACCAGAAACAGAGACAGTGTGGAAAATAAAAGTGAGTTGGCACTACAGACAATGACTTGGATTGGGTAAACTAGTTTGCCTGGAGCCTAGAGTTGGTCCTATGCCAGAAAACTTCAGGGGTTTGGTCCCCTTGTATTTAGGCCGAGGATTTTCCTTTCCATGCCCCCCATATTTTGGTGGGCTGATACAAACAAGTATTGCCACTCTAACGCCGTTTTTACTGTGCTCATTTGACTCTTATCCTTTAAAAGAAACACCCACTTATGAGGCTAACTTAAACTAATATGCACATACATGGAAATGTAAAGAAGTACTATGCCTTCAATATTCAAGGAGATACATAAAGTTTTATGTCTTTAGAACACTTTATATGCTGCTAGGAAATATGTATCACAATCCAGGGACTTGAGGGACAAAGTAATTATTCATGGGTTCTGTTTTATTTTTCTTAATATTCTTTGGCTGAAAATTCAATGTTAAGACATCAGCAAGGGGACTTATGTGAATTCTGTTTATGGGTGATTGTCCTTCCACTGTAACTTTACCTTGTCCTCTTTCTTTGCATCTTTGTTCTCAAAAATAAAAATAAAAAAATTAAAAAAAAAGAAATAATAGACCGATCTCTCAAATAACAATAAAACTAAGCATTTATATATTAGCTAAAACTAAAATAAGGCAAAAACATTTTAAAACTCAGACCCACAAATAGCAGAAAGTCATAAACTAAAGTAAATAAATCAGCAAATATTATGAAAGCGGTATAGGAATATTTAATATGCATGCCACAGCACCCAAGGACAAGAATGTAGCCAGATTTCTGGAATAAAAACCTGGTTCTGGGAAGTTAAGAAACAGAGATATTTACTCTGGATTCTGAGATGCTGGCTCCTGCTTCTTGCTGGAAAACTGTTTTAGAGAGGGATAGTTAATACGGAGGGTAGAGCATTTGCTTTGTATGTGGTCAATCCAGGTTCAATCACCTGTATCCTATATGGTCCCCAAACACCAAAAACAAACAAATGGCAATTGATGACCAAGAAAAAAAGATTGGGTTCCAGGAGCCAAGTGGTCTCAGATGCACTTGTGGGGAAAACATAAGGATAGAAGTAAATATTCAAGCCAAAGTCAATGACAATATAATCAAGAGACCTAAACTTTAACAATCTAAACTTAAATGGTTCTGTTATACTGGCAGGCAAGGGGACTAAGGATGCACTCTGGTATAATTGGTGGAGAGAGGTAGACACCGGTGGTGGGAATGGCCCTGACTCACTGTATATCTGAAATTCAACTATGAAGAACTCTGTAGATTAAATTGTTTTAATAAAAATACAACTTAAAAATAAAAAGTAGGTCCTCAGAAGACAGAATTCAATGAAATTTTAATCTTGTACTCCCCAGTGTCCAGACTGTGAAAAATAAATGTTTTTGTTTTAAGCCAGTTTATACTAATTTTTGTTATAGCTGCCTAGATAAAAACAATATGTACAATTATTCTGGCCTTTAGCATAATATCAAAAGGACACATGACCTCAAAAGAGTGAAAAATGATAGGATGAAAAATTCACCATGACATTAAAAGGAAATATATGGAAAGAACAGAAGCTGTTCATTGAGAAAGTCTTGATGACATTAATATTGACAATTCTAGAAAAAAAAAAAGAGAAACCAGAAAAGAAACTGACAAAGATAATAATATTTTGAAAATGATATTGTTCTTTTCTTCTTGCCAATTCCTTTGGCTATGAATCCTAAGGCAGAGATGAACGTGTCAAGTGTATGACAGAACGAGAAAGTTAATCCACAGAACTGAGTTTGAGTGTGTTGGAGGGGGGTGTTAAATAGTAGGAGAGGGATCATGAGGTCTTGTGGAAAGGTAGAGGGCACTCTGGTTGTAGGTGTGATATTTGAATGATTTATGAACAAAACCATGATTTAAAAGTTTTATTGTTAATCATAGTACTCCAATAAAGATTTTTTTAAAAATAAAATAAATAAATAAAAAGCATATTAAACATTGCATCCAAATTATTTTGTATATGCACATTGACCTTCATCCAACAGATGTCATAACAGAGAATAATACAAATACATGTGACAAGCACACACACAACTGTCCCAGTTTTAGGGTTACCTGAACAACCCTAAGTGAGCACAAAAGTTGGCTATTTATTTATTCAATACAGTATCAATACCCAACCCTAGATCTTAACACATGCTATTAGTTAAGTTGACAGAAACGTTGAGAATAATAAGCAGCTCAAATTCATTAAGAGGAGAGAGAATATTTCACATAGCCAATCAGCAGGCACCTCTAATTATAAAGTATCACAGTTTCCTACTCTAATTTTGCCTGTATTATGCTCTACTTTTAGATGATCCCAAACTGTTTTATTTTATTCTTTCCTGGACACAATTTAGCTGTCCATTTGTATTCTAAAAAATATGCTATTTTGCCCAAGGTAATATCCCTATTTTGGAGTTGGTGTTAGGTTTTTATTAGAGGACAATATCTCACACCCATGTACTCTGTAATTTATAGTACACACAATTTTCAGGAGGATAAAAAAGCTTGTGCTGTCTTTGTAACTAATCTTTCTGCATAGAAATAGAGCTTAGGTCTCATTTATTCCCAGAAAATATACCTATTTCCAGCTTAATTTACTCCTAGAGAATCAGATTCTCATTTTTGGCATCACCATAGTCTCCTATTCACTGTAGTTCTTTATATCTGTGGCTCACTCAATTCCATATTAGTTAGTGGATTTTAATTGCATTTATCTTCATTAAAGTTTGGAAGGATATGGAAAATATGTGTCTCTACTAATGAAAATTTACTACTTATAGATAAACAGTGAATTGCATGTATTGTGTGTTTGTTGTGTGTGTGGGTGCATTGACAGAGATTTTCTCCTTCACAGAACTCTAATCAGATTCTGCTCAGTTTTCTTTGGAACTAAGCCTAATGTTATCTAAATTGTTTGAGACTATTCTTGCATGGTTCACACTAGTTCAGTATAAGATGATCCCAGTACCCTTTAAAGTGTCTGTTGAGAAAACTCAAGGCTGTCAAAATTTTTTAGTTCTTTTAACCGGATGTTTAAACACAGGAACCCTGTTTTCCAGCTTCTGAGACAAGAATTTAAGCTAATTTTACATGTATGAATTTGTAAAAACAGATGGATTATAAATATAAATGGGACAGTTCCAACTACCTATCCTTTGAATAAAGTAATATATATATATATATATAAAGTTTTATATATATAAAGGAACATTTCAAAGGAACATATATATATACATATATATACATATACATATTTTACTTCCTTGACTCTGTTAAAGTCTCTTTTTTATATTCTTTCTTTTTCTTTCTCAACTTATCTCTAAATCACAGTCGAGTAGTGATTTTGGTTTAGGTTTTGCTCCATACCCAGTAGTGCTAGAACTTAAACCTGATACTATGTTCAGGATCTCTCCTGGTTGAGTTTGGAAGACCATATATCTTCATATTCTATAGTAGTAGTTTTGATAAATATAGTGGTCTTAATAAAATATATTACTGCTTTTTTTGATTAGTTTATTCTTTGATTGCCTTGTGGAGTCAGGGATCAAATATAGGGTCTCACAGATAGCACAGCAAGTATTCTGTATCAGAATTATATACTTGGCTTACAACATGCTCTGAGTCCTCAAAATTTTAAGATAAAATCCATTTAAAGTTTGAAGTAAAGGAAAATTGTTATAGATTAAAGTTAAAATAGCTTTACTGTAATGTGATTAATGGCTTAGTCTATAATTCTGAATAAAATGTTATCCAAGTTGTTTTCTAAAAAGATTATGTTAAAAAGAAAAGTCTAGTCATGTTAGCATGATTCAAGCTGTTAGAATTAAAATCATATTTATAGTGTGCCAATTATACAAAATTAGTATTTTTCTTATCATATTGATACATATTTATAACACTTAATATTGATACATATTTCTAAGACTGTTACTTTGGTCATAATTAATACCTAATAATTATCTTTGTCATTTTTATCTAAACCCTAGGTAAATATATTTTTCTAGGAGAAATAACTAAAATTTCAGAATAAAAGATAAATATGTTTGAGAACTGCATTAGTTTAATTTAAGATAGTCATTTATAAACTCCTCAACATATTTTTTTCTTTTTTTTTTTTTTTGGTGGGGGGGTCACACCGGGCAGCACTCAGGGCTTATTCCTGGCTCTGTGCTCAGAAATCGCCCCGGCAGGCATGGAGCGTATGGGGTGCCGGGGGATTCGAACCACCATCCTTCTGCATGCAAGGCGAACACCCTACCTCCATGCTATCTTTCTGGTCCCTTCTCAACATATTTTTGTTTCAATCATAGAATATCCTACTGTAGGTTTTCAAACACTGTAGATGATGAAATTATAAAATCAAAACACAGTTAAAAGATTAAAATCAGGTTGTCATGCAATTAATTTGTTTTGCACCTTTTCCCTTGTCAACATGAAAGATAAAAGAGAAGGGAATGAGTGATGACAAAGAAATGAATCACAGAGGCACAAGTCTGTACTAATACAGTAGATTTTTTACAATGAGACTGACCTTTGTACTGAAGTTTCTCACCATATTGATAAAGAGGAGAGAAGATAAAATAATTACCTCAAGACATATTAGGATACACAATGTTGAAAATAGTTGTTATTTGGGGAGGTCCAAGTCACACACACCACTTGTTCTCAGGGCTCACCACTTGTTTTCAGGGCTCTTTGTAATTAGGGACCAGTTCTCATAATACTCTGGGAACTGTATGTTGTTTAGAGAATGACTCCTGAGAAGGCCATATAAAAAGCAAGAATATTACCTCCTGTACTCTCTTAACCTTGAAAATGGTTTTTATGTGAATATATCTTCCAGTACTTTAATAATTACCTAGTTATAAACCTGAGGAAAATATCAAATATCTATACATTAAACAAAAATAAAATGACCATTTATTCAATATATTTATGAGTTTTGTTATAAAAATCTTATCTTTCTAGACTTCTCAAAACTATTTATATACATGATTATAGACATATATTTTACTATAAAAGCAATGCTTTACATATTTATTGCAGGTAATTTTGCACTTGACTGCATAAATAATGCATATTTTATATGAACTTATTCAATATTTCAACAATTTAATACAAAGATTTGCAGAGCCAGGGGCCGGAGAGATAGCATAGAGGTAGGCTGTTTGCCTTGCAAGCAGAAGGATGGTAGTTAGAATCCTAACATCCAACATGGTCCCCTGAGCCTTCCAGGAGCGATTTCTGAGTATAGAGCCAGGAGTCGCCCTTGAGCTGTAGAGTGTGACCCAAAGAAGAAAACAAAACAAAATAAAACAAAACAAAAAAAGAATTGCGGGGCCTGAACCATGGTGCAGTGATAAGAAGTTTGTCTTGCCCAAATCTCTCTCTTCCCCACCCAACCCCCTCCTGAAACCCAAATACAATCATGTATGTAATCAATGTATTTAATCAATTTAAATAAAATATATTTTAAAAGAAGAAGTTTGCCTTGCATGCAGCTGACTCAGGACGGACCACGGTTAGAACCTTCAGCATCCCATATTGTCCCCCAAGCCAGTAGTGATATCTGAGTGCAGAGCCAGAAGTAACCTCTGAGTAAAAATGGGTGTTGCCCAAAATAAAAAATAAATAAATAAAAAGATTTAATTGACATGGCTTTTCAAAATCATTTGCTAAACTAAAAGTTTTATATTAACCATGCTTAACCATAGTTTACTAATCCTTTTCAGTGATATATCATATTTTTAGAAGCATATGATATTTATGTAGTATTTAATTACACATATATACTTTAAACAGAGCCTGGAAAATAGTACAGTGGTAATACATTTGCTTTGGACCCTAATCTAATTCCTGTGTCCACATATGTTCCCCTAAGAACTGACAAGAATTATCCCTTAGAACAGAGAAGGAGCAAACCCAGACTAGTCCGTGCTGCCCAAATCCCATCTTCCACTCTCAAAAACTAAACAATAACCTGGTAGAATATGTGATTGTGTAATTAGGTGATACCTTAAATCTCTTTGATAGAGTTCAGCTGATACTGATGAAAGATGATGATAATTATTAAATTTTTATTTGTTATCTTGCATTTTTTTCATTTTTTTGCTAAATGTTTCTTCCATAATACTTTCACTTTTATAAGTCTGATCAAACTTGCTAAACTAACTTTGATGCACTCTGCGTCTGTCAGTGTGTATGTTGTGAAACTCAATAGCATTTTCCTCATGCATGAGGAGGCTCTCTAGAAATGCATTATAAAATAACGTGAAAAAATATCATGACTAATTTGAACAAAAATAAATATTAAAAAAAATAAAACCAAGGGGGCCGGGCGGTGGCGCTGGAGGTAAGTTGCCTGCCTTGCCTGCGCTAACCTAGGACAGACCGTGGTTCGATCCCCCGGTTCCCATATGGTTCCCCGTGCCTGCCAGGAGTGACTTCTGAGCAAATAGCCAGGAGTAACTCCTGAGCGTCACCGGGTGTGGCCAAAAAACCCCAAAATAAATAAATAAATAAATAAATAAATAGAAATAAAACCAGTCATTTTAAAAACTTTTCAATTTCCAGAGTATGATTATATAATTATCAATAGCTCATATAGGCAACATACTTTGTCAATATTTACATTTTAATTGTCAAGAATACATGAAAATATTTTAACTGTTATTGTGAAGACAGTATTGTATTCTTCGTTTGCAGATGGAGAACATTAAATGCCACTAAAATGCTAAAACAATAGCAGTCAGAAGGGGATGTGCCATCAATATAAATCTGATTGTAGACTTACAATTAGTAGATATAAAAGTTTAAGTGATATGAGACTGAGTGGAAAGGTAGCACAACTTTAAACATCAATTAAATTATGCATTTTATGTTGGATTGGAGCAGAGTCAAATAAGAAAAAAGAAATGACTTTGACAAGCTGTGAGAGCAGAACAAAAAATAAGTATTTAGCTCTCTTAGAAGCTGTAAGCAGAAGCTACACACTGCAGAAACCAAGTTAGGAGTAGATAAAGTTAACTCTTTGATGGAGGTTAAAACCTAAATTTCCATTCACATTAAGATGGATAATACCATAAATTGACTAATAGAATGCTGCTAAAAGTAGACATTGACCAAGTTTAACATATATTCTATCACATGATCAATAATTATATTCTGATTTGTGAACTGTTTCAGACCATATTTAGACCATTCATTACCATAGCTTTTGGTCATAGTTTCGGGGTATGTGTAAGATTACAAGGTTTTAGAATTTTAGGGGAATTAAAAAAAGGATACACTGGAAAATCATCTTGAATAAATTTTATTTGGAAATGTTAGTGGAAAGAAATGGCTTCATTTCCTATTAGAACTAACTTTGTATGCATTAAATTGAAACAAAATTCAATAACTAAAATTTATGAGCCACAACTATCAGTTTTATTCATCTACCTTCTGCCAGACTGTAACTGCACAGTAGCATTCAAAAGCTAGTAAAACTGGAGTGGACATAGAATTTCAAAATAAATTTGGGGAAATTACATACAGAGTCTTTCAATAAAATATTTACCAGTAGAGCTTGCAATAAAGTTCCAGGAACGTAGGCTTGAATGTCTAAGAAAAAATAATATTGTTATCGTTGCAACCACACTGCCTGAAAGATATATAGAAATTCTATTAAAGGGAGTTCAACTGAAACAAATATTTATTATATTTTTGGTATACATTTTTATAATTGTCATTGTATGGAATCCTTATTAGCATTGGTCAGATTAACTGGTCATTATGGTGGTATAAAATATTGAAATGGGTAAGACAATAGCAGGAACTTAAAGGAAATCAATATAGTCAGTGCTACATTTTACCCAATGTTGGTCACAAATTGCAGGCAATTAAAAATGTACTTGTATTATTTAAGCTAATTTCTCTAACAGGAGAAGAACAGAAATGATATAACTGATGGTAGTTAGGAATTTCTATCAATGTGGATGTTAAATAGTTGTCACCTAGCTTCTGCATAAAATCATTGCTCTCATATTAAAATCACAATTTCCATTTCAATTCCTGTTTTAGCTGTTTCTTAATTCTTAAAGTAATAAATCACCTGACATCAATGTAAAAACACAATGATGAGAGAAAGTACACCTTGAAACAATAATGATTGAATGGTTTCTCTTATTGTCATTTTTCTTGTAATGTAAAAATATTGATGGATTTATTAAATAAACAATCTTCATTTCATATTCACACTAAAGACATGTGGTGCCATTTTAATAGTAACAACTTTGATGGTTGTTAGTGAAATATTTGCAAACTACAAGATTGCCATGCTTTGAGATACACTTCTACTTTTGTTTTTTAATAATGTAAGCTTAAAACAGCCTTTCAAAATTGTATTTTGCATCCTAATATGTATTTGGAACATAAAGACCTATCTGCCCCATTTCACAGTTGTTTGACAATCCAAAGAGATTTTACCTTGTGCAAATATTTAGATCAGTTTAGGCATAATTCTTAAAGTTGATGTCAATAGACATGTATATAGATGGGTAAGTCTGAGTAATTACTTTGAAAAATTCAAAGTACATGCACCAGAGTCTAAATGAAATCAATTACATCATATAGTAAATTCTTACATTCTACATAATATAATGTCTATAACTTATATAAAGGGACTCCATTATTCAAGATCCAAGAACCATTTATTTGAAATATCTACACTCTTTTTGCCATATAAAGTAATAAATTCATGAGTAAATCTAAATAATAATAGAAAAAACCAATATTATGCAGAGAGTTAAATGTTTAGGCAATATTGGGCATAATTTTAAAATAATTTTCATTATTAAATAATTGATAAGTTCACATATTCATATTTACCAAACCCCCAGACATACAGATAAATGTATATATACTCTATATCCAATTTTCTCTAATAGTCCATCATAAAATATCAGGTGCTACAATTCACAAATCATACTGACAACATAATTTTAAAGTCCATAGTTAATTCAGATATAGCTAGTTTTTAGATAATGTCATTTTTCTGACCCAGATTCCTTCATGGATAGTATGTTAATTCACTTGTCATGTTTCCTTAAAATTCTTTTGTCTATGACAGCTTTTTGTTCTTCCTGGTTTCTGATGACCTTGAGAAATTTGGTCAATACTACTCAGGGACATTACAAGATATGCTTCTATTGTTAATTGTCCAAAGTTATGTGTGTGTTTTAAATATTGGTTAAACTGATATCATGTGTTGGAATTTTAAAATTGATGAAGTCATGTGATATTTCTACTGCATGCTAACCAACATACTATCATTATTAATTTATGTTGACCTTGAATAAGTTTGCTCTAAGTTTTCTACTATGAAGTTCTTCTAATGTCTGCTTTTCACAACTAATCTTTAAATGGAGATACAATATGCAAACCAATTTTTAAAAGTAAATTAGGGACTAAAAATAATATAGTTATTAGGGAATATATTATGCATTGTTCAATTGATTAGGGTTCCACCTTGGCATTTCATGATTTTCATAGCATCACAGATTTAGCCCTGATATTCCCTGGAAGTAGAGAGCGACAGCAGCTCTGCATCTCTGTACCATGATTTTGAGCCTTCTGCCAAAAAGTCATTCATCCTAGGTCAGGAATCTATGGGGAGGGGAGATAGGCAAGAAAAGGAGATTATATTTTCCTTACTTTATAACAGTACATCCATCTACCTTCATTATTAGGAATATTTTCGTGTAGAAAATATAGTTTCTTACTTTTTGACTAATTCAATCATTTTGTATGCATAAAACAAGCTTGATTTTCATTTTGACTTCATGTCAAATATCACAATTTTATATCTGAACTATGCCAATTTTAACCTTTAAGAGTTTTTTTCTTAAGAGGTAGGAGGAATAATTTTTATTGGTTTGTTTGATTCTTTTAGTTCATTTCTGACTTTATCCCTGGCTGACAAATAATTATTTATTTATTTATTTCAAAAGTCTTTCTTTCAAGTGATATAAGAAGATCATTTTACAATTATTCTTCCCTAATTCTAGCATCATCCATTTCTCTGAGTATTTTAGCTTTCTTTTATTAGATCTTAGTCACATCATGCACTGGAACTAGGAGTGTTCATTTCTATTGGGGTGTCATGTCTTTTAAACACTAACAACTGAGAGATATTAATTATATGTGCATACTATATTTCTGAATTCACACATGTAACTTAAACATAAGATATTTCAGTTACCCATCGATCACTGAATTCCCCCCCCCCCATTACTCCAACTGTGAAACACTTGTTCCTACCATCTGCTATCTAGTGTTTTAATTATTTGATTCCAATATGCATACATGGCAATGCTTTCATTGAAAACTATATCCCATTCCTGGGGAGATAGTTAATTTGCCTTTATTTTTATAAGACCCCACTCAGTTCACAAAATTGCAAGATTTTTCATTAATTTGTATTAAAGTTAGTATTTCCTTATCATAGTCTGGATTCTTCCTCACCATATTTTCATATATTTAATCATCACACACTATGGGTTCATAGTTTGTACTTTGAAATTAGTTGATATCTGCCACTACAGTTCATGAGAGGATCGTTTCACATTCATTCTGAAACATGTTCTGCTGAGGCTGATCAAAATGTTATATTTGGAGCTAAGGAGAAAGTTTAAATGTCAGAGGTGTATATCTGACATGCATCTAGAATACATTCAAACCCTAGGACAACTTGGGCCCCAAGAATTACAGGGGTGTTGCCTTTATGGACCCTTCACTGATGGCCTTAGATAACCTACACTGCTTCCCAATAAGCACCATGTCAGAACAAATAAAAGGCCAATTTAGCTTTGGTTTTATATTATGTGCATGGCCTTGGCTCTCCTAAAAATTAATTGTGAGTTTCTACCATACCATAAAATGTAAATTAATATCAGATTAATTAGGAGGCAAAAAAGTTAACTATTTGTTTGTGAGGATTCCAAAGATAAAGAAGAAAAAAAGCAAGAATGGTTTATAAATCTTGAAACTTTAAAGAGACCAGTGGAGGACTCACATGCTGAAGAGGGGGAACTCATAAAAAGTTCACATGCTTCTAATTTATTTATTAGATTATTATCCTGTTATTTAGATAGGTTTATATAATAAAACAGCTTTTTCTAAAGAAAAGTTAAAATTCTGGGTGATAGAGTGATATGGTGGAGCAATTGTACTTTGCTGACCCATTCTTGATCCTTGGCACCTCATATAGTCCCCTCAGTACTGCTAAGTTAACTTCTAAGCATAGAGCCAGGTGTAAGCCTGGGATGCCCCTCAATAAATAAAAAATACTAATTCTGGAGAACTAATCTTTTACTGCATTGTAATTAAGGAAATAGTCAAAGATCGA
>PVKC010018081.1:0-19846 GCA_004027635.1 Crocidura indochinensis
AAAGAAAGAAAGAAAGAAAGAAAGAAAGAAAGAAAGAAAGAAAGAAAGAAAGAAAGAAAGAAAGAAAGAAAGAAAGAAAGAAAGAAAGAAAGAAAGGAAAAAAAGATCTTGTCTATGGAAGGGCCCGGATTTAATTTCTGACACCACAAAAGGAAAATTTAAGACTTTCAAGCTGGGAAGATGTCTCAAAGGTGTGATGTACCAAGCATGTACAAGTCCCAACATTGTCACCCTCAAGCCTGTCAGGAGTGAGTCAAAAAAAGAAAGACATTTAAAATTACTAATAACAAAAAGCATGCAAGTAAACATATAATAGAGACTTGCCCATAATTTGATTATTTTTTTTATCAAAGGTTCTACATCCAAGGTTGTAGAAAGTGAGGATGAAAAACCTAGTTTTAATTTTTAAATTCCTCCATTTCAATTGAATGCTATTCAATTTTTAATTCAAATTAGCTATCTTTTAATGAAAAATTGGTTCAATTATATTTATTGTCTTAATTAGCATGATAAGTTTCAAATTTGGTATAAACCATTTCCTTTATTCTATTTTTATTATTGTGAAGTTTGTGTTGTTTACTACTTATAAAAATTACAACATATCTATAAATGAAAAAATTTAAATAATCATAAATATAGTAATATAAAAAACTACCATCCCAAATTATGTTCATTTCCTAGAAGTGTCTTGCAGAATGAGACACTGCAAGGTTGTACTTGCAGGCACCTTTGAAAAAGAGACCAATTTCTCTCCATTAGGGGTTTCCCTCTTCCCTCTCTCTGAATCTGAGAAGAACTCATCTCTGGTCCTTCTTGTGAGGACAAAACTTAAATCTGATTTCGTTTACTGCTTTCCCTGATAAACACCTTAACTAACTTTTCCTCTCAGTATTTATTAGAAAATATTATTTAAAGATGCCCTTTCATATGGTGATATTCTCTAGGTCTCCGATGAATACAGGGATACACATGTCACTAATAAGCTTTTTAAATGTTTTCATCAATCTGGTTAGCTTATTTATTTGTTTAGCCTCTGAAGAACCCAGATAAAGGATTTCCTTTACTTGCATGCCATATTTGAACTATTTGATAGACAATTTTATAGTGATTAAAATTAATGTAAAACTTTATATTAAAAATCCCAGGATAATAAAAACTTGACAAAAAGAATTTAAAACAGACAGTATGATCTTTCTGTGTTGTACATGTCTTGTATACATTTACATTCCTAGAATAAAGACTGAAAGGCAAATACATCAAAATGGTAATAATGGCGATCACTTACTTAATGGCTATTAGCAACCTTTTTTCTGATGTATCTAAAAATTTCCTGAGTGCAGAGCTATCAGAACTATCAGGTGTGTTTCCAAAACAAAAAGAAAAGCAAAAATGTTCCCTAATTTTTGTAGTGCTATCATACTGCTTTTACAATCTCGAAATAATTACGAAATGAAATTTAACATTATACTATCAGTGTTCTCAGGAATTAATTCTTTTCTGAATGTAGAAACATCATAAACATGTTTGTACATGTTTTTATAAGTCGCACCTTTTAGTCTATATATTGTCTACTATCCAGAGGAACATAAAATGCTTCTGGAGTTTACCTTTTAATTTAAAGGCAATTTATATTTCAAATTAAGTCAATACTGAATGAAAATATAGCATTGAAAATATCTTCCTTTGGTGTATATCACTTCATTTCAATTCTATTACTCTTTTATCTTAAAAATAATCCATTACTCATATTTCTCTTTCATTTACTTGACCATACTTTGATTTTCCTACTTTGAAGTTTGTAAACAATTTGTATGAGTTTTCTGCTCACTATAGTGAATTTGTATGGCAATCAAAGGTTACAAATTATAAACACACCTGAGATTTTGCAGTTCTTAAAAGAAAACTATAGCAATTTTAAGCCAAATCAATTGCATGTATAAATTAAATTAATTTGGGGCACCAATAATGAACAATGTTTACTGGATCTTTTCTGATTTATTGTAAATGGTAAACTAGAATTTTCAAATTATCTTAACTTGTAGAAGAATAATACTGTTTATGTGGCCCTATTTCTGTCACATCACATAAATATATTTAAGAGATGAATGCCTTTTCTTTAGTTGTCTTAATGTTTGAACACATCTTTAAACTATGACAATTAAGGATGAAATAAAATACAAATTGTTTAAAAGGAACCAAAAAAAAGTAAATTTCACTAAGTAGTTAAAATAAATTTCCACTGCGCACTAAATTTGCCTTTGATTTCCTCCAAGTAAATACAAGCACATTCAGCTACTTAAAGATAATATAAACAAAAGAATTCAAAAAATGAACCTTTTTTTACTGTTGATCTTATTTTAACAAAATTTTATCACATGATTCTATTTAAAATGACTGCTCTTGAGGTTAGACAGAATAGTGGTTACTTTGCTTGCCTGATTTGCTGATGACTCTGGTTTGAATTCCTTGAACCATACATAATACCCCAACCATTTCCAGGTATTATTCCTAAGCACAGAGCCAGGAATAGTCTCTGACCACCACTAACATAACCCCAAAACTCAACCTCATACCCCAAATGTTGAGCAAATGCAAAGAGCATAGGAGTTGTCAGTGGGATGATGAGGTGGACTGGAAGCAGTTTAAGGACATTAGTAAAGGGTCTCAGATACTTTAGTGGTGAGGAGAAGTGCTGTGTATATTAAAGACATAAATGTTAACACTTATAAATATGAGGCTCAAACTATAATGATCATATTTTAAAATAAGTTGAGTGAGCATCAGCACAAAATACAGCTACATTACATTTATTAATTCATTTTGATTAATAACCACATGACAAAAACACTCTCATTATACTTATTTTACATCAGATAGAACTAAACTTTTGTTTGATAACTCGCCCCACAATATACAGCAATCAAGTCTTAAAGCTGAGATGTTTTAGTACCTCAGAGGTCTGATTCCAGAGACCTGTGTCTTGTGAAATTGATCTGGTGTAATTGACCCAAGAGTATTTTTCATAAGCTTATGTAAAAGAATAATCTATTTAAGAGAACATTGTTTCCTTTAAACATACAGTTATGAAATAAAAATTTATGGCCCTCATATTTCCTGAGACATTGGACACAACTTGGATTTGCAACCATATTTACTAGATCTCCGCTTCTAAAAGCTCAGATCAAAATGGGAGGAATAGGACAACAACAAATCTTTCCTAATATCAATAAGTTGTGTACTAAACTGGGCCTCTAATTTGGATTTTACTAGGAGCTTAGAGAAGCAAAACCTAGAGAACACGTGGAGTGTAGCTGCTTTATTTAATACTAATTATTCCAAAGACATCAGAATGTGCTTCAATCAGTCCCCACAAAGCTCCTTAAAGTATATACTTCCAATTAATCTGCAATTATCTCCAATTCACAGTTCAAGGTTTTAGGAATGCAACTTGAAATATATTCATGGAGAGTTTTATTTGAATACTACTCTCATGGAGAGTGATGTATGGGCTTCAAGATAGACCATATCCCAAAACAGATCATCAAGTTTGAATAACACGCATTTATATGCCTGAAAAGATACTAGATCCTCTGCAGTGTTCTCAAAAAATGTCTGATACAAAGAAAGGTTATGAATCATTGGACTACAGGAAAGATGGACGAGTATTTTAAAGACAGAGAAACAAAATTTCAGTGTGAAGGAGAATTATTTAGCCCAGGACAGAATTACTGACCCCAGGGTGAATCCAAACATTTTGAATGAATGATATTATTCTCCAAAGATTCACCCACCTCCTAAAGGTATACGAAGAATAACTATCATGTAATTGTAACAGAAAGAATTGAGACAGGAAATAAAGAGCTCTTCACACTAAAAATTCTGCAAATGTACCCAGAGGGTGGGAAAAATCACCTGTCTGAAAAGACAGAAACACTAAAAGATAGATTTGCCATATATGTCTTTTTTTTTCAGTAGAAAATATAATTATACTTTATCGGTTGTTTCTGTAATTCTAGTAACCAAACTATGCTAAAGATAATAAGAAATAATGCATTACTACATTTAAAGTATTTTGAAGTTTAGATTTACTAAAAATTTGATTTAAATTGATCTCATTAAGATCAATCTGGATAATTTTCTACTAAAAACAATACTAAATTTGATAGTAAATAGTATTCAGAACAAATTAAATTTATATAACTATAAAATAAATAATATAGTTGCCTTAAGTCCCAACCAAAAAAAAGTTACAAAACTCTACTCCATTTAATTAAGTAAATAAGGAATAATTAAGCATTTAATTTGACATTATGTAAGAGAATTAAAATGCTGACTTTTTTTTTCGTGGTTTTTGGGTCACACCCAGCAGTGCTCAGGGGTTACTCCTGGCTCCATGCTCAGAAATTGCTCCTGGCAGGCACGGGCGACCATATGGGGCACTGGGATTCGAACCGACGACCTTTTGCATGAAAGGCAAATGCCTTACCTCCATGCTATCTCCCGGGCCCCTAAAATGCTGACATTTTATATAGACTTAAATAGAGTTAAGAAATTTGGAGAAAAGATAGAGTAGATAGTATAGGAAGCCTGTATTAAGTTAACTGTAACAAGTTAGTTACATGATTGACATACTTTTTTTCATTTTAAAAATATTTTAAATGATCAAATATGAGATTATATACTAAGCTCATAGCAGTAAAAAAGTAAAATCATAAAAACAAAATTATTAAGCTGGAAACCAATTCTACAAAGCTTAAAGGGATGAGACAAATAGCTATATTTTTAGCATTTATGTTTTAGAGTAGGTAAATATTAGTTGTATGACTATCAAAATGAGGGGAGTGGCAAGGTGGTTCAAAAGACTAGTGCATACTTTGCATATGGGAGGTCTGGTTTTAATCTCCAATACTGCATGGTCCAAGCGTTTCTGGGGAACAACACCAAACAATGTAAGCCCAATTATCACAAACCAAAGAGAAAAATGAAAATATATATTGTATAATTATACTAATAAAAACCCTTTTAAGGGGCTGGAGCGATGACACAGCAGTAAGGCATTTGACTTCCATGCGGCTGACCCAGGATGGATCATGGTTCGATCATTCTGTGTCCCACATGGTCGGTCCCCCAAGCCAGGAGAGATTTCTGAGTGAATAGCCAGGAGAAACCCCTGAGAGTCACTGGGGGTGGCCCAAAATAAACAACAACAACAACAACAACAAATTTCAAGCCTCACTTCTACCATTCAGTTTTTGCCTGAATCTGTTCTAATGCTTTCAGGTTCTATGAACTAACAGCAAATGAGAATTTTCTCACTCAAATTCATTATCTTATATTCTCTAATGTAAAAAATTAAATGTATTTGAAAATACATAATTGAAGGAATTTCAAGTTAACCTGAAACTTGGAAAGACTTAGTGGAAAAAATACTTCAATGATTTTATAGTTTAAATAATTTATGAATTATTGTTAAAGAAACTTGCTTCACACATTTTCTTAGTTTTAATTTAATTATATAACTTATTTTTCTACCATCTCAAACCCCAAAATTATGAAAACATGTAATAAATGGACATATATTCTTTGCCCTAGTTAATGCATCTCATTCTATCATTTTTACTGTGAACCACTTTAGTGGATATTTGCTAATAATAAGTATCTTTTTATATAACCATAGTTGAGTTTCTAAAATAATATTTAACATTGATTAACCCACAGTTCATATTTAATTCTATCTATAATTTTTACAGAAAAATGGACTCATTTTTATATTTAAAATATTAGAAAAATAAAGATCATGCTATATGTGGCTTTTCTTTTTTTAATACCACGCTTTCTACATTCAGAGTGACATCTTAAAAATCGTACTTCTCATGCTGGAGCTACAGTTCGGTGGGTAATTACTTGCCTTCCAAGCAGATGACTACCAGTCTGGAGTCTTTCAGCAGTCTCAAACGTAATCACTGAATATAGAGGCAGGAACAAATCCTGTGCACAGCCAGGTGTGACCCCCGAAAAAAAAATAACAATAAATAAAAATTAGCAACAAAAGATACCTTTTGTTGACCAATAGTGCTTTATTGGCTTTTCAGTTTGAAATAGAAAACAGAATAACTTTCTAGTGATAACCGTGTCTGTACCAACACCTAAACACATATAATAAAGGTAAATGCAAAGGGCTATAAATCTCATAAAAACTAATCCTCAGATCTATTTTCTAAAGAAATAGAATTTATAGAAAAGTAACAAAAGTAATAAATAACATAGCTGTGGAAAAAGCTTCCTGAATTTACGGAATTTGGAAGGAAAAAAATTGCAAATGATTGACAGTTTTTATGTTTTAGAGCTACTACTTAGCTACTAAGTTTGGTGAGCAACAGATCCTTTAATCTGAATGTAAGGATAGTGTTTCTCGACCCTAGCAAATCTTTTTGAAATTTCATTCAATATTCTCACTGAAATCTCATCTTTGTTGTTTCATTAACACTAAAACTATATCAGCTAAATTTTTTGTCTTTGTCTTTGAATAGAGGCCAAAGGTCAATATTTCAGTAGACCTTGAAATATGATTTGCTTTAAAAAAAATCAAGTTTCTGGAAAAAAAGTTGTCAGATTAGGAAGATAATTTCCTTCAAAAATATTGGGCATTTTTAGTAAATATCAGAAAAATGAAAATGTCCATCAGATATTTGACTTATTCAGAATGAAATCACTTGGTTGAGAAATGCAGACCTATAGTCGAGTACAAGTTTCACATATATGAGGTCCCGGATTTGATTCCTCAAACAAAACAGAAAGAGTCATACACAGAATATAGTCCATCCATCATTCTGAAACCTACCAGATGGGATGTTAGTTGTCCTGATCTAATTTGGGAACCATTATAGTTCAGAAATCAAGATCATTAATAACATTTTTCCATGTATATCAGTCATTTACTGAAAAATTTGACCCATCCTGTTGCATTATTAAGCAGCTTTTTTATATCATTATCAACTGTAAAGTATCCTATCAATAAAACATATTCTCAACTGCTTGGAATCTTTTCATATAACCTCCTGACCAAGGCAAATGAAGATTAACAAAAAATTAGCATATATGACATAAGGGCATATAGATCAGTGCACAGTGACTAGTATTCCCTTCCTATCTTTACTTCTGCTATATCCTTGTAGCTAAACCCATTGAACATGGGATAATGTAGCCATAGCTATTATAGAAATGACACTTTCAACTTTATCATGTAATATCTTTCATACCATTGAAAAGATAAATTGTTTTGAGATAATAAACATTAATTATTTCCAGTACTTTTTTCATTCATATCATATTAAATAAATGATCAGCTGTATGATAATAAAGTTACTGAATAATTAAGGAAAGATTTTTGAATTTATAGGGCTTGCATAAATAACATTAACGGTAGTGATTTAAGCTTTCTACTAGTTTGTTGACTTAACTCAGTCTAGGTTTCATACTCAATAGTGTCAACTTTCTGTTGTTTAAGGCAAATTTCTCTTGTATATTTATCAATCATTTCGTGCTATATCAGTGATTATTCATTCAAATACTCATATCTAATAAATTAATTATGGGAAATTAAAGATAAAATTAAACATGACAAAATAGAATTTAAACATAAGTCAGTTATGAGTAGAACTTAACTTTGACATGTAACTATGTTCTCTTTCTGGAGAAGCTTTTCCCAGGTACCTCCATGTAGTTTACAATGAACACTTTTTTACATTTTACCTGGCATGAAATCACTAATAACTGATCTCCATTACCTGAGTTTCTAGTACAGTTTGTCTGGAATGGGACTAAAAATTTGTGTTCTTAGACTTCTCTCCTCTCTAGAAAAGTTCACATTTTCTCTTGAGAGCATTGCTCACACTCTTTCTCCCTATTTTTCCTAAGTAAAACAATTTTACTTTTTCCAAAAAATAAAATAAAGAGGTTGCATTTCTAAGTTAATTTCAAGTGATGTGGCTCTTTTGGGTACAGGATCTACACTTGGAGAAACACTGGCTTAAGCACCATTCTTTCTACAGAATTGGATTTCTAAAAGTCATTCTGGAAACTCTGATATGAACTTAAAATTAATTTTTCTCAGATTAATCTAAAAATTATGATTGCTGACCAGAGATGCTAAATAGCATCTTATATTAGTATTTCTAGAGGCTCTGAGGTTCCTTACACAGATAGGGAAGAGCTTCTCAAAGAAATTAAATACCATATCTATATAACTAATTGCCATCTGTGTTGTCTGGAATCCTGCTAGGAGAATTAGGCTTTGCATTTTTTGTTTTGTTTTGGTTTGGTTTGCTTTTTTGTTTTGGGGCCTGGTGACACTCAGGGGTTACTCTTGTCTATGCACTCAGAAATCCTTCAGGCTTGGGGGAACCATATGGGATGCTGGGGGATGGAGCCGTCACAGGTCCGTCCTAGGTTAGCACATGCAAGGCAGACACCCTACCTCTGCGCCACAGCTCTGGCCCAGGCTTTGCATTTTTGACACACATTTATGATAAGTGAACATTCTTACTTTAAAGACAATTTCCATGTTCTGGAGAAGTGGCCTACACATCCCTGTTTTATGTATACTTGCATATTTTTCTTCTCTGGATAAGCCCATACTCTCTTTATCTACCCCTCTCCTTTTTTCCTTTATAAGCTAAGGAAACTTTTTATTTTTATAAATAAATGAGCATAATTAGTAATAGCTCAGACTAAACATAAGAGAATATTTGATTTATAAGTCTGCAAATCCTGTCTGCCCTGATTTTTAAGATCACTTAGCTTCTCAAATACAGTAGTTCTCAGTTCCATAATATGAGACAATAATTTTGACTTGCCCTGTAATTATGTGAAAGCACAATTAATGGAAAAGAGCTCTTTTCAGGATTTTATTTTCGAGAATATAAATAATGGTCAAAGTACTTATCACAGTATACTTATGCTCAATTTGGCTAGACAATTTAACAGAAAATTCATGCTATGAAACATGAGTACTAATAGAGAACATTTAAAAATTATAAAAAATGTAGATAGATATGAGACTGTATTATAAAACAATATATATATCACTCCTTTGGAGGTACAGAGATCTGAAAAGATCTTCAGTCTTTTCCTTTCTGTTTAGTTCTTAAGATCTAAAAGTGAGACTTTCATGCTTCTAATAGTTTTCCCACTAAAATATTTAAAATTACATAATTTTAGAGTAAAATAATAAATTTTTATATATTCAGATAAAAATTTTTAGAGTTTAACTGTGTTATATAATAAAATTGATATTTCATGTTAACTTCACAATAATATCAAAAATAATACACTGCTTGAAGCTTTGGTAAAGAGAAATAAAATTAAGAGTTTAGAAAGGGATCTGACAGTATTTAAGTTAGTACATTAATGTTGTTTTGACATTAGCATTACTAATAATATACAGTATTTATTTACATACAGGCTTAGTTTTTGACCTATCCATAAGCATCAAAGCATTTACTGAAAAATTTTAAGACTCCTTTACAAAGAATAATTTTAATATTTCAGAGCAATATACAATAGTGGTATAATATCACTCTGGAACCTAAAATAAGCCATTCTAATACTATGCTCCTTTAATTATTTTAATATGTTTTGACTTCCCATATAGTGTGCTCTTATTGGTACTGTCAATATTATGAAATTTGTAGTTATTGCATGACCATGTATGCATCTGCAAGTTCTAGGTACTCCAAAATTCATGGAATAGAACTGGGCCCATGAGCTCCTGTGACTTAATTTTACTTGTATCTCTTTCCAATATCAGTGGTAAAGCTGGGCTTTTGCTTTCATAGTGGGGCTATATACTGTGAATGTGGCTGTTGGACTTCAGTAGTATGAGGATAGAGGACAGCGGGTTTTTAGAAAAATATCTTCTAAATTAAAAATTATTAGTAATATCATAATTGTAATATATGATTGATGCTTGTGCAGACAACGTAAAACAAATGAGGTACATCTGTGTTTTATATAATTAGCTTATAGCCACATATAATTAGAATTAAATGTTACTAATTTTACTTAGAGATATTTAAGTTGAATTTTTAATATTTTAAGTTGAATTTAAGTTGATATTTAAATATTAAATTTATTAAATTTAAATATTAAATAAAATATTTAAATATTTAAGTTGATATTTAAGTTGAATTTTTAAATATTCATAACATATGACATCATGTATATAGTTTACTTGGTGTAGTATAATAAGTATATATAAGTAAATATATACATATATACTAATTATATACATAAATTTTTTTCTGGACAAGTACTATTTACTTTATTGACTTCTATTTAAGAAATAAATGGGAAGCTTTAATATTTAGCAATTAGTTAATATCCAAGTGTAAACATCCCAAATATTTCTTTGATGAAAATATTTAAAAAGAAAACATAATCAGCTTCTACTTTAAAACAACAATCAATGTCCTAAGTTTGAGATTATCTAAATTGGAATTTTTTGCTGAATTATTTTGAAGGATTTTTTTTATTTGGTTTGGTTTTATCATATGTATTAAAAGTCCCAAAGGAATAAGGGCAACTTTTTATTTATCTGATATGAGGTTCAAAGCCTGTTAGTTCTTTTTTTTGTGTGTGTGTGTGTGTGTGTGTGGTTTTTGGGTCACACCCGGCAGTGCTCAGGGGTTACTCCTGGGTCCATGCTCAGAAATTGCTCCTGGCAGGCACGGGGGACCATATGAGGCACCGGGATTCGAACCGATGACCTTTTACATGAAAGGCAAATGCGTTACCTCCATGCTATCTCCCGGGCCCTGTTAGTTCTTAAATACCCTTTCGGGTCATTTGTTTTTGAATTACCATACTATTTCTAATAACTTAAGTTTCGAAGTTGTTAGAAATTCTTGAAAGACTGGCTACCCAAATCTAATTTTCAGTGAAGGTAAATTTTCAGTGAAGGTAAATTTGCATGATATCTGTCTAAATCCCATATTGTTGGGAACTATTTAAGAGATTTGGGGTAAACTTTTGGGTTAATTTTGTTTGTTTAATTTTTGGTTCATATTTTTATTTTTTTGTTTCCTAGAAGTGTATGGAATCCCTCTCTGTTGTGCTTTTATCTGAAGTAATAAGGTGCCTATTGGCCTTGATCTTCCCTCAGCTTCCTCACAGATTTTTCACAGGCAAAAAAAAGTCCAACCCCTAAAAACAAAGCTTCATTCTCTCTGAAAGCAGTTTGTCTTTTAAATGAAAACATTAGATTCAATTGCCAAGGACATCATGTTTCTTGGGCTGATGCGCAGGTGGTTCTGAGAATAGCTAAAGACTGACTGATAGCCACTCACCTGGCAAAAAATCTTCATTGTGATTTAACTGAGATACTGACTCACAATTTGCTGTTTTTCCTTTATGCCACCGTTTATTTCACTTCTGTCACACAGGACTTGTAGCATGGAAGTTTGATATTCTAGAATGGGGAAGCATGAAATTGTTTGCCCTTAAAATAACTATTTCCTACATTTCTGTCAAGGAACATTTTGTTTCTAAAAATAAAAAGAGCATATTAAAGCTTCCTTTTCTTTTCTGTTGCCTGTTTTTGTTAGTTTGTGAACTTAGGAAAAGTGAAAGGCCAGTTTTTGTCACTGAAGATTAATTGGATGTATGCTAATCAAAACCTGGGCCATACCTAGTCAAAAAAAAAAACTTTAATAAGAAGCTAAGTTCAGATAACTTTAAAAATATGCATGTGTGCACACATTTTTTTTAAATTTAGAACCTGCAAATTACAAGGTTGTTGACAAGGTTTTTAAGCATATAATATTCAAACCTCAACTCGTACGACTAGTAACAGCATCCCTCCACCAATGACCAGGCTCCCTCCCATCCCCCAAACCATCTCTTTGACAGGCATATTTTTAAGTTTAATTATTGTAATTAGGGTCCTATCCTTACATAATAAGCATAAGACCTAATGGTCAGCCCAGATACTTCACTTTACACTACAGACAAGTCCAAGAACTCTGACCAGCTTGCTCCAATCTATGTTACTACTAGATTACCTGTTCACACTGAAACCCTCCCCCATTTTTCTGCTTTCTGTAATATATTTAGTATTGCACTGTGTGTGTGCATGCACGCATGTCCAGAAACATCCATAAAAATAGAATCACCTATAATTCACTACAATTCATTTGGAACTAGGCTATCTCATTTTAAGTGAATTTTGAATGATAAGAACAAATACTAAATGTTCTCACTAACTAGTGAATGGAAGATAAGAAAGCTGGGTAAAGTATGACTTTAGGCTACAGAAATCAGTGAGATTTAAAATTGCCAAGTTATTGCAATATACATACAGGTTTGAAAGTCCTTAGTTTCTAACCCTGAAACAATATTGATTCCTTTAACTTGCTAGTTACTCTTCCTTACTATCTTATGATAGAGTATACATTGTTTTTGTATCATAATGTAGGATTGGTGAGGGGTGACAGTTGCTCTATTATTTTAAACTATGAGAATCACAAACTGTAGCAGGTTTTCCTGCATGAAGATATTGTAACATACATCAATATGATCAGAATAATTAATACATTGATCTTAACTCCACTCACTATACCAAAATTAAAGTTTCAAAGGTAAAGTATTCAAATGAATACTACATTTAAATACATGTGCACAATACTTTTTAATTTTGGGGGGAGCCACACCCAGTGATGCTCAGGGGTTACTCCTGGCTATGTGTCCTGGCTTGGGGGACATAATGGGTCACCGGGGGAATCTAATCATGGTCCATCCTAGGTTAGTGCTTGTAAGGCAAACACTCAACCATTTGTACCACTGCTCCAGCCCCGATATTTTTTTATTTTAATTTATTTATTTAACACATATTTATTTGGTATAAGCAGGATATTTATGTATTAAAATATCATAATGTAATCATAAAATCTAGGGCTGAAAATGTTATATTCAAACTTTTTCAAGCAAAATATGGAAAAATCCAGACTCAGAGGAAATTATGACTATTCAAGACTAGTTACACTACACTAAAACAATGCATTTAGAGACAGGATTAGAAATTTACAGCAAATAATCCTTCCTTAGTGGTTTACTTGAGCCTGAGTCATAGTTTATTAAAGTTCATTGTTGTTCTAAAAAAATCAACCAAATATTTAGTCATTTTAAAATCACAATAATTAGTTATCCATGAGCTTTTCCATGATCATAAATTAAAACTGGGCACAGAAAAAATAGTGACTTGTTCCTCTATGTAGGTTTAGTTAAAATACATAGACATGAAACTAATAACATCTAAGTGTAGCATATATAGGCGTGTACAGTTCACTAAAATACTTATTCTAGGCCTTTATACACTTTGGGGGTCTAGATTTCTTTTAAGTATGTGGCTGTGTCCTAAGGATAAGTGTATCAAGAGGAAACAATAAACCATCAACCTTTAGTAGCTGTGTCTTGAAAATCATGCAGAATTTTTTCTACTACAATCTATTGGTCATTTGTTACTAAGAAATGCCAGATTAAAGAGGAGAAATAAAAACACTGCCTCTAAATAAAAGAATTCCCATATAACAATGTAAAAGGATTATATGGACTAACATCTTCAGGAAAATACAATCTGCCAAAATTTAGAATTATATATTGTATATTAGCATGAGTTGGAAATCATGACTATCACTTTTTACATCAATAGGATGAGAGCAATGACTCCATGGCAATGGAATATATTTAAAAGTCTAAATTCAATTATGTTTTAAATACATACATGTGCTTCCCCTCAATATTTAATTTCTGAATTGTGCTTTATGCATATGTCCTGACTTATTAATGCCACATAAATGATGACAGTAACAGCTTTGAAAATATTAACACAACCATTTCATTGTTAGTTATCATAACATTTATAAAGTGAGAGAGACTTCAGTTACATCATATAAACTTCAATATGTTAGAAAATATGATCAACTTTCTGGGTAATGGAATAAATAAAGAGTCTGGTTGTATAAAATACTTTCCTAAAAAGTACTTAGACAGCTTTTCTTATTCTTGAAGCAATAATATTTGTAAAATCAATATTAAAAGATATATTTATATATTACATACTGTGATAACTATATATCTTCTAAGAATAAAAGTCATAGATCATGCCATGTGTCTTTCCTAGAGACCATATGGTGCTAGGGATCAAATTACAGGCCTCAGAGGTGTTCATTATGTGCTCTGCTACTTAAGATATGTTCCCTAATCAGCTCTTAAGTTTCTTATTACCTATTTACCAGAACACTCTATTTTATAACTATGTGATATAAAAAAATAAAAACTTGTTTGGAAAAAATATCTAATATTATTAACTCACATATTAAAGTCAAAAAGCTTTTTAAATATTTATGCAGCATCAACAATTATCTAAATTACTAATCATACATTTAATCTTATCATTTCTATCAATTCCAAAAATAGATCAGTAGGTAATGAGTATGTATCTGTTTATATTACATGTATTCAAAAGTTTATATAAGTAGAAAATAATTATTCTTGATTTCCTTTACCACTCATAAAAAGAACATATAGGAATTACATATTTATATTGTATCCAATCCCTGATATGTTTATTCTGAAATTTTTATTGATTAATTCATCTTTATTGATTAATTTTCTTCTCTTTTTTTGTTTTGTTTTATTTTGGGGCCACACCCAGTTGTGCTCAGGGGTTACTTCTGGCTCTACACTCAGAAATCACTCCTGGGAGCCCTGGGGGATGCCGGGAATCAATTCCAGGTCTGTCCCGGGTTGGCCACAAACACCCTATCACTGTGCTATCGTTCTGGCCCAATTCATTCTCTTCTAATGAATTTTTGGCATTGTAGAAGTATAGACTATTTGAAAGTAATTCTTAACATATCATGACTAGTTAATGCACTTTTGTGTTAGGAAAAAAGCTCTTAACCAATATTTTTCTGTACTTATTTGATTTTGATTATGGGGGTAGAAAGAAATTTTAAAATCCAAAATTATAACTGACTTTATAAGTTAAATTCAAGAATAAGTTTTAGTGCATAGTGTCAAAGCACAGGGACTAATAATCTGAGTATTGAGTGCCAGCTCTGCCACTTTATCACTGCTAAACCCCTTTAGGGTTGTTGAAATATTAATTTAGGTGATGAAGAAAAAATCTTAATTACAGTTCTAGGCACACACCTATTATTTAAGTAGGTAATAATAAGACTATTATCATTGACTAGACTTTCATTTCAAAATATTAAAAAATACTTAAGTAACTCCATGAAGCAGAAAATTTAGCTTTTTTCAGTAATGCCTTTTTATTTTGCAACATGAGAGTTCAATGTTAATAGAACTAGAGTTAAAGTTTAAACTTATGAAAGTTGCATCAAAAAATAAGTCCCGGGGCCCGGAAGATAGCATGGAGGTAAGGCGTTTGCCTTTCATGCAAAAGGTCATCGGTTGGAATCCCGGTGCCCCATATGGTCCCCCGTGCCTGCCAAGAGCAATTTCTGAGCATGGAGCCAGGAGTAACCCCTGAGTACTGCCAGGTGTGACCCAAAAACCAAAAAAAAACAAAAACAAAAAAATCCCATTTAATGCTTCAATTCAAATGTATATAAATTGTCCACTCTCCTAGAGCTTATCTGCTCTCTATATATTTCCAGAAATGTGGTATACATAATTACAATAAATATCAGATTTTTACTTTCATTAATTTATTCTTTAAACAAAGACTTAGATTTGTTTGGTACTGTTGAATATCTTGGTAAAATATTCAATCGATATTAGAATTATTTATTTTATACTTATCCAGTAATATGTGCAATTCTATTTCTTTGACTAAGAATAAAATAATAATAAGGTTCTAACTATATCCAGTAAATATACTTTCATAAAATTCTCAGCACACATTTATGACATATCATGAAATTGATCCTGGAGTTCTATGTAAATAACAGATTATAAATTTTATGAAACTGGAGTGCAGATTCTTACTAATAAAAATTAAGATAAAGAAGTCATCTTCATCTTGTCTATGTGAATTGCTGCAAAGAAAATGCAGAATTCTATTTAATCAAGACACACACAATATAAAGAACAACTTCTTTCATTTCGCTTCTTTTCTTTCTGTGTTATTCTCCTTTCATAATACCTGATTTTCTTGTTATTCTCCTTTCTTTAAGATCTTTCCTTTGAGCTGATTTATCTTCCTGGTTGTCTCAGAATTCCAACAGTAAAGACTCAATTGTACTTATTCCCACCCTTTCCATTCAGGTTCTCTCTGATTCCTTCTCTTCATTATTCTACCAACTCTTCATCCTTTTTGCATTTATCTATAATTAGAATGTCTTTTCAGTCAGTTGTTTATAACTCAGCTTTCTCTTTTTACCACTTCCAGAACCTACCAATCTTTTTCTCTCCATATCTGCACTTGTGTTTTCAATAGGGTAGTATTCTCTGTCCTCTAATCACAAAAAGGTTACTCTTCTCTGCTCTCTCTAAAGTACTGTGGCTCTTTGGGAGTTCTTTTCTGAGAAGTGGTCACTTCCTGGAGAAGTTTTTGCCTAGAAGTAGAAACCTGAGACTCAGCTAATGTTACATCGTCCCAACATTGACAGAAACATGAAGCAACACAGAAAATTGTTTGCCCAAATGAGTCAACAATCTGAGTCATCTGGTGGATATTTGGTAGCAGATAATAACAGCAGATTCTTGTTAATTATCTATAGAGCTATTTATCAGCTTTTTTCTGCAGTTTAGAAATCAATGACTTGTTTTGTAGGAAAATGAGCATTTACATTCAGGAACAATACATATCAAACTGTGACTACTATAAAGTCAGAACAGTTAAGCTAAATATTGCTAAGAAAAGTTTCTTATTTGTGCACCCAGAAAACAGGCTTCCAGTAAAATATGGGTGATAAATGTGTGAAATTGGTCTCTAATAAAAACTACTTCATATCCTAAACTAAATTAGGAACTTCCAATAAAATCCAATACTTCTCCAGTGAATACTCATTCAGTAAGCTGCATTCTTATAGAATTCTTATGAAATCTTGACGCTTCAGAGTTATCCTCCAAAGCTTCTTCATCTTTACTCTCCCTCTTATAACTAAATGTCAACTTGAACTCCTAAATCACTTCCAAATATTTATCCCCTAGACAACTTCAAGTGATTCCTTACCTACTCCCTCTGCTTCCAAATTTTTATCCAAGTCATCTACAAATCATGTCAACATTCCTCCCTCTGCTTCTCTTGAAATACTTTAAAGAGTTGTCTCTGAATTTTAAATTACTGAGTCAGAACCATTGTGCAACTCACCTAACATTTTCTAGGGTATACATAATGAAGTACAACAGAATAACTTAAGCAACTTAAATTTATTTGTTTCTAAAAAAAATTCTAACTTAGCTATTAGATCAAGTTAGATCTAATTTGAGGTTAGATCAAGTTGTTGGCAGGCCTTCTGAAGCCTCTCTCAATGTGCAGGTGGCCATTTCTTTCCTCTGCCTTTGCATCTCATTCCAATCTATATAACTGTCTTGATCACTTTGTCTCATAAAAAGTTCAGAAAATTAGATTATGGCACAACTTAATAATTACATTTAATTAAAATAATTCTATCTATACATACATATAGATTTTATAAAGCTAAACCCAATTCACCTCCCCAGTTCCATGTCTTACCTTAGCTCACAATCATTTTGAATTCATCACATGTCTTCATACCATAGACTATTCCATTTTGTTTAAACAACAGAAAGCAGTCTTCCCCTCTACTAGGTTAACTCCAAATACTCTCATATCTAATTTGATCTACAGTTTTTCAAGAAGCTTCCTAGACTGTTCTGACAGTTACAGTATTATTATAGCAATTCTTAGAATTTTTAGTTCTCCTGAGCAGCACTTTCAATAAATATGACTTTGCATTTAATTCTCATAATTAAAAAATATTGTATATATCTTTAACTTTAAGCACTAAAATAATGAGGACCTCATTTGCTTTTGTCTGCTATATTATCGGAAGAGTTTAGTATTTAGTTTACTATATGGAAACTTAGCAGCTTAACAATAATATTTTTGTGGGAGGGCCTCCCAAGAAGCTCTCTGGAGTCCAGGTGAAACTCCTGGACAATACTTGGCCAACTAAGTTGGACACTTCAATGTTTTGCCTGGAATGGTGGAGCTGCTCGGCCCAGCGGTGGCATGCAAGGTATGAGCCCCTAACCACTGAGAAACCGCCCACATCCTAATAAATATTTCTATTTAGTAAATGAGATATATCAAAAATTTTATTGTTCTAATTAAGTAAGCAAATAATATTACTCTAAGGAAATTTTATACATTTTCAAGTTTCTACCCGCATGTAAACAATTGAAGATTTAAATGAGAACTTCACATTGTAACTCAAATCTGGTAGAAATTATGTTCATTTAATTTTCATATAGAAAATACATCAGGAATAATTATGAGTGGTTTATTGTGGATATCTATTTGTCTTAATTTATGTGTCAAACTGTTTTGTGTTTTGCTTCTCTTTATTTATATCTTCAAATCAACTTTATTAAAGAAAATATCTACGTTAGCTTTAATATAGGTACCATTAATTTCTTATTAGCCAAGATTTACTTTTTTATAATAAATATGTAAGTACCACAATTACAAACATGTTTGTAGTAGTGATTCAGTCATAAAATAGAGCACCTCCCTTCACCAGTGAAACCTTCCCACCACCACTGACCCTATTTCCCTCCTCCTCCTCCCCTACCTGTATTCAAGACAGGCATTATTATTCTCACTCACTATCATTGTCATGTGACTTGATAGTGTAGTTATTTCTCTAACTCACTCTTTTTGGTAAGCTTCGTATTACAGGCCAGTCCTACCAGTCATCATCTCTATTGTGTCTGGGTATTATTACAATATTTTCTTTTATTGTTTTTAAATCACAGAGTTGAGTGAGATTATTCTGTGTCTATCTCTTCTTTCTGACTTAACTCAGCATAATAGTTTCCATGTACAACATGTATTAGAAAATTTTATCACTTCATTTTTCCTGGTAGTTGCATAGTATTCCATTGTGTACATGTACCATAGTTTCTTTAGCTATTCATCTGTTGTTAGACTTCTGGGTTGTTTCCAGATTCTGGCTATTGTAAACAGCACTGTATATAGGCAAACAGAAGGCATTTTAATATTGTGTTTTTGTGTTCCTAGGGTATATTCCTAGGAGTGGTATAAGTGAATCATAGGGAGTTCAATTTCTAGTTTTTTGAGAAATTTCCATATTGTTTTCCAAAGAAGCTGGACTAGAGACATTCCCACTAGCAGTGAATAAGAGTTCCTTTTTCCCCAACATCCTCGTCAGCACTGATTGTTCTTGTTCTTTGTGATATGTACCAATCTCTGTGGTGTGATATAGTACCTCATTTTTTTGATTTGCATCTTCCTGATGATTAGCAATGGTGTGCAATTTTTCATGTGTCTTTCACCCATTTGTATTTCTTCTTTGAGGAAGTGTCTCGTCATTTCTTCTCCACACCTCTTAATGGGGTTTGATGTATTACTCTTGATAAAGTCTGTCAGTACCTTGGTATATCTTAGATATTAGCTCCTAACATGATGGGTATTGAGTGAATAGTTTCTCCAATTCTGTGAGTGGCCATTATATCCTAGTCACTATTTCCTTTGAGGTACAGAAGGTTCTCAGTTTAATATAGTCCACTTTTTTTTTTTTTATCTCTGCTCCCACTAATGTTTGGACAGTGGTGTTTCCTCCTTGAAGATGCCTTTATCTCAGGGGTCTCAAACTCAATTTACCTGGGGACC
>PVKC010018082.1:0-19857 GCA_004027635.1 Crocidura indochinensis
TTTGTTTGTTTGTTTGTTTTTTACTGATGGAAATGAAGAAAGATAGCGTGATCTGTTCTCTTGGGAGAAGTGAAGGGGTAAGTGAAATATATAATCCTCAAGGCAGATGTCGCTCACTTTTAGAGTTCAGTCCTCACGAGTATTAGGATATTAGTTATAGAGCAAGCCCCCAGTAGAACCCCATGCATTCAATCCTCAAAACAATGATTTTTCCTATTAAACAGACTTTTGCATCAGTTCACGCATTCTTTTTTGGGAGGGATTTGGGGGATTGCGTCCTCAGCAGACCTCAGGGCTTACTCCTGGCAGCTTTGCAATCAAAAATTACTCCTGGTAGGCTCCGGGGATCAGAAGAGATGCCTGGGATCAAAAGCGGGTCAGCTGTGATCAAAGAAAACTCTCTACCACTTTCTGCTCAGGCCCTGAATTTCTCTGCTTTGTTTTGAATGTATAGCTAGATAGAACTGAAAACTATTCGAAGTAGTTCATTTATTTTGTTACTGTGATATATACATATGAATATAAAGATGCATGCACATATCCTTTCATAAGAAACACATATTTTATATAAGTGGAGTATATGTATACATATATAATAGAAAAATCGCTGCTTGAAAAAATATGCATGCCTCAGATCCTAAGAGCAATTATTTTTCTTTTTTTTTAATATTTTATTTAGACACCTTGATTACATACATGATTGTGTTTGGGTTTCAGTCATGTAAAGAACACCACCCATCACCAGTGCAACGTTCCCATCACCATTGTCCCAAATCTCCCTCCTCCCCACCCAACCCCTGCCTGTACTCTAGACAGGCTCTCCATTTCCCTCATACATTCTCATTAGTAGGACAGTTCAAAATGTAGTTATTTCTCTAACTGAACTCATCACTATTTGTGGTGAGCTTCATGAGGTGAGCTGGAACTTCCAGCTCTTTTCTCTTTTGTGTCTGAAAATTATTATTGCAAGAATGTCTTTCATTTTTCTTAAGACCCATAGATGATTGAGACCATTCTGCGTTTCTTTCTTTCTCTCTCTGACTTATTTCACTCAGCATAATAGATTCCATGTACATCCCTGTATTGGAAAATTTCATGACTTCATCTCTCCTGACAGCTGCATAATATTCCATTGTGTATATGTGCCACAGATCAATTCTTAACAATTGAAAAATATATAAAATAACATAAAATAAAAATGAGTATAAATATAAAGTTAAAAATTAAAGACCAGAAATTGGAAAGAGTATAGTTGGTAGGGTACTTGACTTATATATTCTATGCATGGCTTGTCATATGATAACTGCATGCAGTAATCCTTAAGAGGAAGTCAATAATAAGACTTATGCATGTTGGAATAACCAGATCTTACTCTATTCAGGATATTTTTTTCTTTGCTTATGCTTGTCTCACCTGACCAGGAAGAACCTGTGGATTGCCCTCTACCAGTAACCCTATCTTTATTCATCCAGGGTTGTGGTCCTTCTCTTCCCAATAAAGACTCAGGTTTGTTACCTCTTTGCCTGCTTGCAGACAGCTTGTGGTAGAAGTTCCTGAGCCTGTTTTATCTCCCTAAATTGTGTTATTTATTATTTGTTTATTATTTCCTGTGTTGGTATTATTAACAGAGCCACATTCTCAAATCCTGCCAGGACAGGGTATGAGGTTTCCACTGCATTAGTACAGTAAAGTGTGAATTCAAACACCCAGAACAGGAAAGGAGCAATAATTAAAACTGTTTCGCAAAAGAAACTCATGACTAATAGAAGACAGAATAAGAGAGGTGAGATGAATGCAATTTGTCAAATGTGAAGTTTTTTTAAAATGTATTTCAGCGCCGGGTGGTGGCGCTGGAGGTAAGGTGCCTGTGTTAACCTAGGACGGACTGCGGTTCGATCCCCCGGTTCCCCATATGGTCCCCCGTGCCTGCCAGGAGCGACTTCTGAGCGAATAGCCAGGAGTAACCCTTGAGCGTCACCGGGTGTGGCCCAAAAACCAAAAAAAAAAAAAAGTATTTTCAAAACATTAATACTACTAGCAAAATTGGGTTATAAGTTCAAAGATGCCCTTATTTTCTACTTCAAACACATAGATGAGATATATGTTCCTTAATATTTCAGATAATTTGGATATTTTATGAGGCATAAGAAAATACATTTAAAAAATAAATATATATAATTGACATATAGATATAAATATATACATAAATGTATCTATATAAATAAAAGATATTTCAAATAAAAATATTTCAAAGAATTTGATTATTTTATGAAGCACAATAAACATATACAGAAAAACTTTGGATAAAAACAAGGTTCTCTGATGCTAATTAAGTTTCATAAATGAGAAAGCTTCATGTGTTTTTTGTGTGGTGGTGGGGGTAAGGGGGTTGGGACCATTTTCTGGGGAGTATGAAAATGAAATGAATAAGTTGGAGCTGCCTGCAAAAAATGTTGGAGGAAGTCCATGAGCTATCATATCCCAAGCCCTACATTGTTATTATTATTATTTATTATTTATTATAAGCACCATCTATAGGTCAAATTCTATTATTTCCAACTTGAGCTCATTTTTTGTCACCTATAGATCAAACAATTCAGAAATAATGTAATAGATTACAAAAAATGTCAATAAAATTTTTGTAAGAAATGATTTCTGGAAAATTGAGTAATTCATCACATTCTGTATTATTAAATAATTTTTATTTTGAACACAGGGGGTTACAAATTTTTCACAATAATATTTTGGGTACATAGTGACATTGAATCAGGGGCATTCTCAGCACCAATGTTGTCCTCCTGTTCCCAACCTGAATCCTATATCCCCCTCCTTTGCCCCCTGGACTGCTAGTATAAGTGGTCTCCTCTGTATCTAGCTTGTTGCAGATTGGGTATCTGTTGTCGTTGACTTTGGATTTGGTTATTTGTTATTTTTACTCAATGTTCATATAACTATTTGGAACCCTCCATTTTAGTCCCCTCAATTTGTGAGGCAGAACAAGATTGTTCAATTTATGTGGTTCTGTTAGAAGGAAAGAAAAAAAGGAGGGGGGGAAGCGGTGAGGTGGCACTAGAGGTACGGTGTCTGCCTTGCAGGCGCTAGTCAAGGAAACTGCAGTTCGATCCCCCCACATCCCATATGGTCCCCCCTAGCGAGGGGCAATTTCTGAGCGCTTAGCCAGGAGTAACCCCTGAGCATCCAATGGGTGTGACCCGAAAAACCAAAAAAAAAAAAAAATAATAATAATAATAATAATAAATAAATAAAAAAGGGGAGGGGGCAAAAATCAAACAAGCGAAAAGACAGGAGGAGTCCTAGAGGCTTCAAATTAAGAGAAGAAATGGAAAAAGAAAAAAAAAACATAACAACAGTGCAAAAAAAATCAAACAAAAAATACCCGAAAAGCGCCACAGTAATAAGCACCATAGCAATAAATACAACCAAAGAATAACCATGGCCCTGAGATAAAGCAAAAGAAAGTGGAAAATCTAAACCTGCCCAGTGGTTCCCAACTGTGAGTGTTGACTGTGCGTGTTTTTCCACTGTCCTGTCTACTGAACCTCCTGGGAGTGGGCCGAAAAGGGCCCACAAAAATAGCTTTCCCAGAGGCTCATTCAAGGGCCAAAAGGCCAAGGAACTGTGTCTGACCATGAAAATTGGCTACCCGCAGTATTCTGCAGAAAGGCAGGTCCCCTGTTTGTAATGTGAGGCTGGGAAAATCTACGCCTGCCCTGTGGTTCCTGACTGTGAGAAACTATGAGTGTAGTCTGTGCATGCTTTTCCACTGTTCTGTCTCCTGAACCTCTTGGGAGTGGGCCGAAAAGGGCCCAGAAAAATAGCTCTCCCAGAGGCTCCAGAAAAGCACAACTACTCCGCTTGGGTTTGCAGCCTCGCACTCTTTCCAATCAATGAACTGCACCACAACACGCAGAAAAAAATCACACTACAAGAGTGACAATGTGGAAACCTCGCAGGCAAACACCATGCAACCCGTATTATAAATAAAAAGGGGGAGATCACGACAGATATTGCAGAGATCCAAATGGTAATCAGAGACTTCTTTGAGAAACTTTATGCTACTACACATGAGAACCTGTAAGAAATGGATAAATTCTTGGACACTCATAACCTTCCACAGTTAAATAAGGAGGTTGTAGCATATCTAAACAACCCCAACACTATTGAGGAAATTAAAACTGTAATCAAACATCTGCCCCCAAAGAAAAGCCCAAGCCCAGATGGATTTCCTAATGAATTCTTGCAAACCTTTTTTTTTTTTGGTTTTTGGGCCACACTCGGTGACGCTCAGGGGTTACTCCTGGCTATGCGCTCAGAAGTCGCTCCTGGCAGTCTTTTAAACCTTTTAAGAGGAACTACTACCAGTCCTAGCCAGGCTCTTCTATGAAATGGAAAAAACGGGAACACTCCCAAACAGCTTTTATGAAGCCACCATCACCTTGATACCGAAACCAGACAGAGATGCTGCCAAAAAAGAATATTACAGACCAATATCCCTGATGAATGCAGATGCAAAGATTTTCAACAAAATCCTGGCAAATAGGATCCAATGCATCAGCAAGAAAATCATACACTACGACCAAGTAGGTTTCATCCCAGGAATGCAAGGATGGTTTAACATCCATAAATCTGTCAAGTACATACACAATATCAACAATATGAAAAATAAAAATCACATGATCATATTAATAGACACAGATAAAGCATTTGATAAGTTCCAAAACTCATTCTTGATCAAAACTCTCAGCAAGATGGGAATGAAAGGAACCTTTCTCAATCTAGTTAAAGCATCTATCACAAGCCAATGGCAAATATTATCCTCAATGGAGAAAAACTAAAAGCCTTTCCTCTAAATTCTGGTACAAGGAAAGGCTGTTCTCTCTCAACACTCCTCTTCAACATAGTACAGGAAGTGCATGATATAGTGATCAGACAAGAAAAATATATCAAGGGAATCCAGATAGGAAAGGAAGAAGTCAAGCTCTCACTGTTTGCAGACGACACGATATTCTACTTAGAAAACCCTAAAGACTCTACCAAAAAGCTTCTAGAAACAATAGACTCATACAGCACGGTGGAGGCTACAAAATTAACACACAAAATCAATGGCCTTTTTATACACCAATAATGATAGAGAGAGATGGACTTCAAGAAGGCAATCCCATTCACATTAGTGCCATACAAACTCAAATATCTTGGAGTCAACTTGACCAAAGACGTGAAGGACCTATACAAAGAAAACTACAAAGCCCTGCTCCAAGAAATAAGAGAGAACACATGGAAATGAAAACATATACCCTACATATGAATAGGCAGGATTAACATCATTAAAATGGCAATACTCCCCAAAGCATCATACAGATTTAATGTGATCCCTCTAAAGATATCCCTGACATTCCTCAAAGAAGTGGATCAAACACTTATACTGTTCATCGTAAACAATAAACACCCTCGAATAGTTAAAGCACTCCTAGGGAAAAGGAAAATGGGAGGCATTACTCTCCCCAACCTTAAACTGTACTACAAAGCAACAGTTATCAAAACAGCAGGGTATTGGAGTAAGACAGACCCTCAGATCAGTGGAATAGACCTGAGTTCTCAGACAATGTTCCCCAGGCATAGTCACCTAATTTTAGACATAGGAGCAAGAAATCCTAAGTGGAGCAGGGAAAACCTCTTCAACGAGTGGTGCTGGCAGAACTGGTTAGCCACTTGCAAAAAAGCGAACATAGAACCCCAGTTAACATCATGTTAACATCATGTACAAAGGTAAAATCCATATGGATTAAAGACCTTGATATCAGACCTGATACCATAAGGTATATAGAATAGCATGTAGGTAAAACAGTGCATGACATTGAGACTAGTCATCTTCAAGGAGAAAACTACACTTTCCAAACAAGTGGAAGCTAAGATAAATAGATGGGAATACATTAAACTGAGAAGCTTCTGAACCTCAAAAGAAATAGTGCCCAGGTTACAAGAGTCTCACACCGTGTGGGAGAGACTATTCCCCCAATACCCATCAGATAAAGGGCTAATATCCAAAATATACAAGGCACTGACAAAACTTTACAAGAAAAAAGATCTAATCCCATCAAAAAATGGGGAGAAGAAATGGACAGAAACTTTGACAAAGAAGAAATACGAATGGCCAAAAAACACATGAAAAAATACTCATCACTGATCATCAGGGAGATGCAAATCAAAACAATGATGAGATACCATCTCACACCACAGAGATTGACACATACCACAAAGAATGAGAACAATCAGTGCTGGAAGGGATGTGGAGAGAAAGGAACTCTTATCCACTGCTGGTGGGAATGATGTCTAGTCCAACCTCTATGGAAAGTGATATCAAGATTCCTTCAAAAACTGGAAATTGAACTCCCAATCGACCCAGCTATTCCACTCCTAGGGATCTACCCTAGGAACACAAGAATACAGTACAAAAACACATTTCTCACACCTATATTTATTGAAACACTATTCACAATAGTCAGGCTCTGGAAACAACCAAGATGCCCTTCAATGGACGTATGGCTAAAGAAAGTGTGGTACATATACACAATGGAATATTATGCAGCTGTCATGAAATGTTCCTATACATGGTTGTACATGGAGTATCATGCTGAGTGAAGTAAGTCAGAGGGAGAGAGAGATGCAGAATACTCTCATTCATCTATGAGTTTTAAGAAAAATAAAAGTCATTTTTGCTACAATCCTCAGAGACAATGAGAGGAGGGCTGGAACTTCCAGCTCACTTCATGAAGTTCACCATAAAGAGTGGTGAGTGCAGTTATAGAACTAACTACACTGAGAACTACCATAATCATGTGGATGAATGAGGGAACTGGAAAGCCTGTCTAGAGTACAGATAGGGGTGGGGTGGGATGGAGGGAGATTTGGGACATTGGTGGTGGGAATGTTGCACTGGTGAAGGGGGGTGTTCTTTACATGGCTGAAACCAAATCACAATTATATTGGTAATCAAGATGTTTAAATAAAGAAAAAAAGTAAAAAAAATACAAAAACAAACAAAAAACGAGCAACAACAATTACAAAAAATTAATTTGTGGTTCTTTTATTTTGTACAGGCACAGTAAAATTGGAGAGATTAGAAAGGAAATTCCCTTGGCCCTTGAATTATACTGTCATGGGAATAACTATGTCTCTGTACATGTTCTTTTACTCTCTCCTAGGTCCTTTTTTGATGTCTGGAAACTTTCGCTCAGTCATGGATAATAAAACCAGGCCCCTGTAACTAGAGATCTTGGTATTTGCACAGGCCATAGGATGGAGCCTAGGATGGAGTCTTTATTTAAGGTTCTAAAAGTTCTGTTCCTTCACTGTTGTTTCAATCAGTCTTCTGTAGTTGGTGGCCTTGGTTTTTGCACCAATTTTTTAAAATTATTTTTAATGTTTTAGTAGCATGGTTACAAATGTATGTAGTTGGGGCCCGGCGGTGGCACTGGAGATAAGGTGCCTGCCTTGCCTGCGCTAGCCTAGGACAGACCACGGTTCGGTTCCTCGGTTTCCCATATGGTTCCCCAAGCCAGGAGCGACTTCTGAGCACATAGCCAGGAGTAATCCCTGAGCGTCACCGAGTGTGACCCCAAAACAAACAAACGAACAAACAAAAGTATGTTAGGTTTCAGTCATAAAATGTCACCCCGTTCAACAGTGGAATTTTTCTGCCACCAATTTCCCTCACTTTCCTCCTCCCCACCCTCTGCCTGTGTTTGAGAGAGGAATTGTATTTCTTTCTATACCATTGCCATGATAGTTGTTAGTGTAATTATTTCTTTAACTGCACTCCTCACTCTGTGGTAAGCTTCATATCATGGGCTGGACATTCCCGCTTTCACCTCTATTGTCTCTGGGTATTATTTCCATACTGTCTCTTATTTTCTTAAATCCCACAGATGAGTGAGATTACTCTATATGTGTCTCTCTCCCTCCTACTTATTTCACTCAACATAATAGTAACATTCTTAAGTTAGTCTGATGCTGCTTTGAGAATCGGACTTAATATCGAACTAGTTTAACACTAGTATTAGAATACATTGAACTTTTGAACTTTTCTATTATAGTCTTTTACAAGTGGGAGGTCCAGAGGAATATAATTATTTTACTAAATTACATGCATTATTTATAATTCACAGATTTCAAAATACTGTGGGAAAACAGCCAGCGGGACATTTGATTATGAAAACAAGAGTAGGCTACCTGACCCCTCCGCATGTTTTTCAACACAGCTGCCATCCAGACCCTTAGCTGCTGGTGGTGGAATCAACCCTTCCCAGAAGAACCCTAGGAAGCCATGTCAATGGAGGTGAGCTGTCCTCCCCATGAAAGATGGAGGAGAATGAGGAGGGAAGGGTGGCATTGGCAGTAGGATGATTGCACTGGTAAAGTTGATGTACTTCTTATGACTGAAACCCACCTACAGAAATGTTTATAAAAATTGAGCTTTAAATAAAGATATTACTTTTTAAAAAAGTAGACTAGAGGAAAAATAAGAGCAGGTTTGGAAAATGTGGATTTCTGTAGCTACTATTTAAACCTTGTGGCTAGGAATATTTTTTAGTACTTTGAAATGGCTTTGGGGTAACACGTAGTGTCACTAAGTGCTTCTGATTATGTGTTAATAATTTATCACTGTTAGTAGTACCTGGGATTTAAAGGAGGAATATTTAAGGCAAATGCCTTAATGTCTATGCTAACTTTTTATTTTTAAATTTTTATTTTGTGTGAAAAAAGTGGATTACAAATCTTTCACAGTAATATTTAAGGTACATAATGACAATGAATCAGGGGCATTCCCACCACCAATGTTGTCCTCCCTTCACCCCTGTTCCCAATAAACATCCCATATCTCCCTCCTTTGCCTGCTTGTGTATAGCTTGTTATAGATTGGGTATCAATATTGTTGTCACTGACTTTGGGCTTGGTGTCTATGTTTGATCTTTTTTTATTTCTACTCAATGTTCATACAATATTTGATCCTGATACCATCTATTTTTCCCCTCAGTTTATGAGGCAGAACAAGATCTTGTAAATTTTTTTTTATTTTAAAGTAATACACCCAAATGACATCGAATTTGTCATTTTCATTGAGCCACATGGTGACAACTGAGTTTTTTTAAAACAGAAAAGCAAAATCTAAATATTACTAAAGAATAGAGGTAGTATAGAAATAATGAAGCAGATCAGAAGTACACAACATAAATACAGAAATTAGAGTTGTTCTATTTATCAGAAGGTGACTTAAATCTGAGTTGAGGCAAAGAAGTAGGCTTGCCCTTTAAGTCTAAATTCTCCATTGAATACATATTTCTATAACTTGTATCTATGTTTGTTTACTTTTTTTTCCATTCTGAAGATGCTTATGTCCTCTCTTCAACACATTGCTCTGTCTCTCTCCTCACATCTTTCTAAATATTTTTAACAATGCAAAAGATCCAAGTCACCTTCTTTTTTTTGTTTTTGTTTTTTTTTTTTGTTTGTTTTTGGGTCACACCCGGCAGTGCTCAGGAGTTACTCCTGGCTCTATGCTCAGAAATTGCTCCTGGCAGGCACGGGGGACCATTTGGGCACCAGGATTCTAACCGATGACCTTTTGCATGAAAGGCAAACGCCGTACCTCCATGCTATCTCCCGGGCCCCCCAAGTCACCTTCTGTGACAACATTTTGTAGTGAACATTGATTACACAAGTTTCTCTCTTTGTGAGTATCAAGAAGACATATGAGGTTCAGAATGGTAATACAGCAGGAAGGAAACCTGCCTTCACACAACTGACCTATTTGATCAGGTCAGTTTGATCCTTGGCATCCTATATGGTTCCTGAGCCTGCTAAGAGTGATTTCTGATGCAGAGTCAGGAAGATACCCTGAGTATTGCAATATGTAGACCAAAAAAAAAAAAAAGACATTTTATAATATTTATTAGCTCCCCCACCCCCCTTCTTCACCAGTATCTGGATTGACCTTTCAACTGGGCAGCAACCTTCCCTTCAGGGAAATTACTTTTTGTTTGTTTGTTTGTTTTTGGGCCACACCCAGCAGCACTCAGGTGTTACTTCTGGCTCTGCACTCAGAAATCATTCCTAGCAGGTTTGGAGGACCATATGGGATGCCAGAGATCAAACTCGGGTCTGTCCTGGGTTGGCTGTTTGCCAGGCAAACACCCTACCACTGTATTATCTCTTAGACCCCAAGGAACTTAAATTTTAATTGCAGAAGCTAATGAGACACATTAAGGCAATTTTTTTTATAGCTTCACTTATTTTCTGGTGGAAAATGGGGCTGCTTGGTGCTGTAGTAATAGCTCAGTGGGTAGGGCATTTGCCTTTGTGATTGACAAGGTTCTGATCCCTGACATGCCATATGGTCCCCTGAGTCGACCAGGAGAGATTTCTGAGTGAAGACCCAGGAGTAACTCCTGAGTATCACTGGGTGCCACCTCAAAACAAAAATATAATAATAAAATAAAATATAATAAATAAAATAAAATGGGGCTTCTAGGAGTTAAATAAAAACTAAAATATATAGACTTTGAAAAAATATTTTATCGATAAGAATCCCTTGCTATAAAGTGAATGTCGGTAACAAAGAGCTCTGCAGATGACTGGATAGACTTTTTTTTTTTTTTTTCAGAACATCTGTCTTTACAGTTTTTTTTAGGCAGGAAAGAACTTCTGTGTGTGCGTCATTGCAGATAAATTCATGTCTCAGCTTTTCACTGTTCCACACTGAGCTCACTGTAACTTTAAATATTGATATCCAAGCTCATATATCACAGAGCCTAGAGAATGACAGTTTCAGCACATAATGGCTAAAGCTTTCTACAATAATCAGATATTCAATAATTCATGAAAATATATCCCTCAAATCAAATTGGAAGCTATTTTGTGTAATATATTATTTAAAATTCAATATTATAATGCACACAACTTCTCCTCCACCAGAGGAGAAGCATTTCAAAATGTGATTATGTACGGACTCTATTTAAAAATGACAATTTTGCTTTTCATTTGTTTAACGGCTTCAGAGGAGGTGCTCGACTAGAACTAAATGATCTGACAACAAAATCGGGGTGGTCACAGCAATGTTAGAAAAGAGACAATAGGTTCTTCAAAATACTCATGTAGCTGAGTAGGAGAAATATGTGTGTTTGGGGAGGGGAATTCTAAACTGGTTTAGTCACTTTATCACCATTTTCCCAGATACTACATTCCCCATTAGCTGTAATTTGTCATCCTTGTAAGATGAATTGTGAACAATTTATAAGATTAAAATCTGACAGTCAATATTCACCCAATAGTACAACTGTCTTAGTGATTTTTAAAGCCACTCTTTGCTTTAATTATCTGAAACCCAACTATGAATGATTTTGTAAATCACATAAAAAAGAGAGAGAGACAGAGACAGAGAGATACAGAGAGACAGAGAGGTGGGGAGAGAGAGAGGGAGAAGAAAAAAACTTTTTAAATATAAAAAAAATAACACTAGGTATTGTGTAGAATAGGACAATGACCTCCTAAGTCAAACATATAGTTAGATATTTTTGTCCATTTTTTTTTTTTTGCTTTTGGGGTCACACCATGTGACACTTATGGGTTTACTCCTGGCTGTACACTCAGAAATTGATCCTGGCTCTGGGGACTGTATGGGATGCCGGGGGATTGAACCACTGTCTGTTCTAAATTAATGCATGCAAGGCAAACTCTCTATTGCTTGTACCATTGCTCTGGCCCCTCATGGTTTTGTTTGCTTTTTTTTTTTTTTTGTAATTATTCTTTACATCTTCCCTGTGTATCTGAAACTTTCTTACAAAAAATATCTTACTTTGAGGGATACCTTCCCTGGTTTTGCGAGGCAACTACAATTCACCCCTTTTCAGAGAATTCCAGTTGTAATTCTCTAAAATCTCCACATTACTCCATTGATGATCTTTTAGTGTAACTGCTATGCATAAGCTAAACCCAAATCAACTCTTATTCTCCAGCTTTGTTCTAACTACTTATTGCACCCCAATCATAGATAATTAAACTATGACTGATTTTCATTGTTCTGTGAGTTGTATAGAACTCTAATATTTCTTAATATTTTTCTAGCCCTGGTCCCATTGAGAACTTCGATTTTCATCAGTGGAAATATCATTGGATTAGAGGGGGTTCAGAGAAAGACCTTATGGCCAGAGTTGAGATTTACACTCTCAAATTTAGCAAGAATTAGTGAAAGGGCTGAAAGAAATTCTGCTGTTTAATTTAACTAGACTAGATTTCAGTGTTCCTAGAATGTTCTACATTAGAGTCAAGACCTCATAGTTCTTCACTACCTAAATCAACAAACAAATCCCTGAGCATTCAATTGTAAAAATCTATTATTGTCTTCTGACCTTGCAGTCAACAGCGTAGAAGGAGATTGACATAACTTTCATTTAATTTTTCATTTATCCTCCTTTTGTTGTGTCCTAAGGGTCTCAAACAACACACACACACACACACTCACACACACATACACATCAGATAGTGGTGCTTTCATACTTGGTTGTGGTGATACTGGAATTGTATATTTGGTGGTTGTTCTAAGACACTGCACAATGGAAGAACACCAGGTACCACGCTGTTTTACTTGTAGTGTTTCACATTACTGTTGGAATTCACATTCTTTTGTTGTTGTTGTTGTTGTTGTTGTTGTTGTTTTTGGGCCACACCCGGTGACACTCAGGGGTTACTCCTGACTATGAAATCACTCTTGGCTTGGGGAACCATATAGGATGCCAAGGATAGAAGCCCAGTCTATCCTAGGCTAGCACCTGCAAGGCAGACGCTTTACCACTCTGCACCACTGATCTGGCACCACGAATTCACATTCTTAGTTGTGGTTCTTTACACATTCTAGTTATAGAGCCTGTCAATGGTCTCTAAGACAATAACACACACACGCACACACACAAACACACGGTCTTTGTGTCTTTGTGTCTTTACCCCCATGTTCTTGGCCATAGTATTGAGTTGTAGTGTTCACCAGGGTTGTATTCTAGTTTCAGTGTTTGTACACCCCTGTTTGCAGCATATCAGATATGTCAGCATGTCAGGCATCACAACCTGTTTGCTGTGTTGTAGCACCAGGAGTCCCAACAACATATTTTCCAGGACAATGTTAGATGTCTCTAAGGCAGCCACAAATATTCAACTCATGAGCTCAAGCTTGCAAGGATGCTGACCTTTATCACTGACCCACTTACCAAAACCCCAGCATAATTATTTTAAACAAAAAGTTATTACTTACATAATAATAAGTATTGTATGCAAGGATCATGGCATGTCAATATCTGGACACTGGTGATTTACAGTAGACAGACATGGAGTAAATCTATTGACTTTCCTAATTTGCTTTAGAGCTCCCTATAAAGAAACTTACTTCTATTTCATACAAGGAAAAGTTCCCTGAAGCACTGTAGAATTTTGAATAAAAATGTAGGCTCTAGACCATGAAGGCTATATTTAGAATTCAGTCTTGACCTGTAAAATATAAAGAACCTCAAATCTTTGCATCTCTGTGTCTGGAAAGTTTGCATTTGAGTGTGTCCCCAGGGACCTAGACTCTTATATGGTTCTCCCATCAAACCCTAGAGCAAGATGTTAACAATATTTGCTCACAACAAGTGATAACTTTTCATTATGCCCATGTGATTCATGACATGCACCACACGTAGTAGCTCGTTGGAGAATGCCTTCCTGTTTTCTCTTACCATTTGAAAAAATATCGCGCTATATGTTGGAAATCATCTTACCTCATTTATTAAATTAGAATTAGAAAATTGACCTTTCTCCTCTAAAGAGCAGGCCAAACTGACACTTTAAGACTATCTTCTACTCTAGGAAGCCAACAGTATGTATATGGTTGAGAATTTGTAAACTGGAAAATACAATAACCATCTACAGTCAAAGAAAGTAAGAATAGTAGGCATGAATTCAAATTTATACATAATGGCAGCAAAAATGTACATAAATTAGGTGGTTTCATAGTTCAAAGAATTAAGGGGTGGATTTAGTGGGTAGGATTCTTACTTGCATGTGGCTGACCGGAGTTAGATCCCCAGCAATTGATATGGTCCCCCAAGTCTGCCATGAGTGATCCTTAGCATACAGGTAGCAATAACCTCTGAGCATTGCAAAGAATAAACAAAGTACAATAAATATGAATAAAAACTTTTAGGAACCAGGTGTAAGCTGGGTGCAAATAGATAAAAATAGGAATGACTAAAATAACAGAAAATTGTAGAGAAGTGAGTTAATTTCTCATAGATTTTTGCCAGGATCTCATCAAATGCTAACTGGGTCATAGAGTTTGATTACATATTGCAATAGACAGTACACACCGAAAACTTTATCAACATTTCTATTTTATGAATTGTCTATTATGAGTGATGTTATGTGTCTATTGTTTTCAATTACTTTATGTACTTGTGTCAAGCGTCAATTTTCTACCCAAAGACTTGAGACACAAGATTGGGTAAGGTCGAGTCATTGCTGGAAGCAGAAATGTGGTAGGCCTGTTCAGCTATGAACCCAACAAAACATCATACCTCAGAGCCACTCTCTCTCTAGGTTTGCGGCTATATTGTTCGAAATGATTATGTTTAATGGATTAAAAATATTATTAAACATGCCCTTCTCCATAAGACTCCATTAGCATAATGAAAATATGCAAATTATTCATTTGAAACCATCTCAACAACAGCAGCTTCATTTTTCTCCTGCCAGGGAACTCCAACTTAATGAGATTGGACTGGCCTAGGGCAGAAAATGCCTAAGTCAGGGGAAAAATATAACTAAAGGGGAAAGGGTGTAGCTGGCCCTACCCCAACATTGTAGATTGGTATACCAGTGTTTTTTCATGGACTGTTGCCAAGATGCAGAACTTTTCCTGCTCTATGGAGACAAAGTCATTTCTGCTTAACATGCAGTATGCCTAGAGGAAAATTTCATTCTAGGACACTAAATTTAAATGTGAATGCACAAAATATTATTATAAACGAGTCTTTATTTTTGTCTTGGTTGATGGCAAAAGAGCTATTTCTATTTTCACTAGTTCACAGTATAAAATATTTAATAGCATTTGACAAATAATAAAATCCATAGGCAAGCAATTTCCACCATAAACATGGATACTACTATCAATAACTACTCATAACCATATGTTAGATGCATAAGTAAACTTACATGTCATAGAACTATTTACCTTGAGTTGTTTCCTATCTGGTGCCAGGTTTAAAATACTGAGTACTTTTTTCTTTATTCTTTCTTATTTCAATATTTTCTTACATGCATTGCTTGCTCTAAATACTTTAGTATTAAACACTTTGAACCATTAAGTGATTGGCATGATATGCAGGAACACATTGCCTTCATTGAGCCTATAGTCTTCTAGGGAGGCTAAACAGCTAAGAAAAATAAAAATACATTGATGTACATGGAATCTAGTATGCTGAGTGAAATAAGTCAGAGGGAGAGAGAAAGACGCAGAATGGTCTCACTTATCTATGGATTTTAAGAAAAATGAAAAGACATTGTTTTTTTTTTTTGGGGGTCACACCCGGCAGTGTTCAGGGGTTACTCCTGGATCCATGCTCAGAAATTGCTCCTGCCAGGCAAGGGGGGGCCATATGGGGCACCGGGATTCGAACCGATGACCTTTTGTATGAAAGACAAACGCCTTACCTCCATGCTATCTCCCGAGCACCAAGACATTCTTGCAATCATTTTCAGAGACAAAAGAGAGGAGGGCTGGAAGTTCCAGCTTACCTCATGAAGCTCACTACAGAGTGATGAGTGTAATTAGAGAAATAACTACATTGCGAACCAGCCTAACAATGAGAATGTATGAGGGAAATAGAAAGCGTTTTAAACTTTGTCTAGAATACAGGTGGGGACGGGGTGGGGAGGAGGGAAATTTGGGGCATTGGTGGTGGGAATGTTGCACTGGTGATGGAGGTATCCTCTTATATGACTGAAACTGAACCACAATCATGTTTGTAACCAAGGTGTTTAAATAAAATATTATTTAAAAAAATAAAACATAAAAAAGTTAAGGAGTTAAGGATTGATTGTAAAATATGCTTATGCATTTATTTAAAAGCAAATTAAAATAAGAAATAGAGTATTAAGATAAAAACTTCATGTAGACATGGGAGAGAACACACAGAAACATACCACAGAACTAGTATGGAGCTTAGGGTGTTTACTTTGCATGCAGCTGACCCAGGTTCAACCTCAGAAAGCCCTCCATCAATGACCCCTGTGGACAAAGTCCTGAGAACTACTGGGTGTGGCCACAAAACAAGTATACATACATAAAAGAAAAGAGATAATTGGGTATTAATGAGGCAGACATGTGCTAGTTCTATGAATCATTAATCTTATTCATTTTGCTTTTTCCTCTCCAAACTAAGCGTTTTCAATAGATTATAGGCCAAGCATATGCTTCATTCTAAATTATCCTCGAATATTTCACTTTCTTTACATTGTTCTTTGACACAATTGTTTCCTCTACAGAGTAGTGTCTTCTTTAACCAATGGATATCTTGAGAAGCATATATATTTATATATATATAAATACATATATTTATATATACATACATATATGAGTTTCCCAGTCTTCTTGATCCACCTTCAAATCTTTCTTTATTTGTCCCTTTATAACTAGTTCTATGTGCTTAATTTTTATTAAAAGTCATTAGGTTAGAAACTGGTTTATAATACTATAAATAATGATTTATCATATACATAATTCGAATAGCATGCTATCACCAAATAAACTGACCTACCTTTGCCAAATACCCCTATGTTTCTTTCTGTCATGCTCTGACCCCTCTACTCAATTATATGAGTCAATTCTCTCTTTATGTTACACTTAATTCTTTGTTGCTCTCAGGTTATATATCTATAGAAGTTCAACATATGATAGAGATCAATCTGAGTTTATTTTTTTCTGAATGACTTGACTTAGTGTGATTTTCTTATTTCCATTCACATCACAACAAAACATTTGATTTTTCTCTTTCTTAGAGATGCATAGTATTCTATTATATATGTATAAAGAAATATATACAAGGAAGACATTTGATGAGGCTACTAAAGAAATATGAGGGGCCCGTGAGGTGGCGCTAGAGGTAAGGTGTCTGCCTTGCAAGCACTAGCCAAAGAAGGACCTCGGTTTGATCCACAGCGTTCCATATAGTTCCCCCAAGCCAGGGGCAATTTCTGAGAGCTTAGCCAGTAGTAACCCCTGAGCATCAAATGGCTGTGGCCCGAAAAACCAAAAAAAAATAAAAAAAGATATATGAAAGACAATCTCTCTCTTCAATTCTTAACTCTAAATTTGCCTTTTGATTTTTCTGTAAAAACTGAAAGCCTCTTAGTACTTCTTTTGGTCAGTGAAAACAGATGCATTGGAAAATCTAAAAAGTAATGTACCATAATGAGAACTTTTGTAAATCAGGCAATATTCATATTCATATAGTAAAAAAGTGATATTATATGCCATGTGAATTTCTACAACTTTTCTTATTTATAATTATATGCATTCATTATGCTCTTGCAAATAGATTAATTATCAATGATTTATCTTAGCTACATATTTGGTACTGTAATGTTCATACTTTGATTCTTACAAGTTAAATTTTCCAATATTATTCCAATTGTCCCTAAAGGACATTAATTTTTAGTCTCACTAGATGCCTGAAAGATTTTCTTTTCATTTATATACTTTGAACAAATTTATTTAAAAGCTATACCATTGCAATAATTATTTTGTGGGTTATGATAACTCACATCATCTTAGCATATGGATGAATATCATAGTTTATAATCTCAGAGATAAATAGCTATTTAAGATTGAATTTTCTTCTAAAATGTCTGCTCAAGTTTTTAGCAATTACTCTATCAGGTTTCCTTTTATCCTAACTATATAATGAGGTCCTTTCCATATTCATATTTAAAGTACTTTGTCAAACAGATATTCTCTTTCAAATTGTGGTACATCTTTTAAATTTATGACATTTTTTGAAAAACAGATTAGAGCTATTAATATTAATGTAATAAAAATCAGTATTATCCTTGTTAAAAAATACTTAAGTCTTGTTTAAGACATGATTCACATTGCCAAAGTCATAGAGAAGTTCATATACTCTCTCTTCTAAAATAACTTAAGCTTTGAGTTTCAAAATTAAAGCTTAGACTGGATTTCCAAGCTCTATATAATGATCTACAAAAGTATAATTCAGCATATTAAAATTATAAGGAATATACATGGTGACAATAGTTGTATAGACTTACCCAAATTTAAGCAGATTTAGAACTCCTATCAATCAACAGTCCTCATCCACATTTATGATCTTCCCAACTCCACAGCTAAGCTCCAAAAGAACATGCTGACTACATGTTGACCACAAATGGCTCAAATTCCCTTCTGTTCCAGACAAACTCTTGGGGTCCAGATGCATTGGAGACTTCTTTGAGTCCTCTTGAAGAGGGTGATGAAATATGAAGAAATGAAAGCACACACACATGTGTATGAAGAACAGTGTTCTAAGTTTAACAACCAGACTAAAGGCTTTTTAAATGGGGGTACATTGCCAGTCACAAGTATAAAAAATGAATGCTCACATCTTATTTCTTTGCAAAGTACAGAAACTTATCAGTGTAAATTGTTTGATCTTTAAAACAATATAATGGCTCTAGGTGGTTGGTAACCTTAGAACAGAATAAAGTTCAGTTAGGAGTCCAGAGGATAAAAAGAAGGTAAGTTTTAATATCTCAAAGAAGTTCCTCTCTGGCCAGGCCCTAGGTGTCAACTGATGTATATTAAGAGATTAGCAAGAAGCCAGGTTTCCTATATCAAATTTGCTTTACCTAAGGGAACAGGGTTTTAGCTCTCAGGGCTAAGACTAACTTCCTAAAGTCTATTTTGAAAGAGATAAACATATATGAAAGGGTTACATAATCTATAGTAAAATTCAATAGCCCAATGCTATTCTGGTCAAACTATTTTGGAGTGAAAATTAGTTAGTTAGCAGGTATTCAAAGTATCTAGGGGAGGTCCCAGAAGCAAAACAATCCTTTCTGTTACAAACTGGCTAGGGCATTCAAAGACAAGGGGAGAAAAGAAACTGTTTTTTGATGCTGAAATAAAGAGAAATTTAATCAAGGCTATATTTTGCCTGTGAATACCAGCAAAAGAGGGGATTAATTTTTAGCCAAATAATATGAAGGGAATATAATATCAGTACCATAATATGAATGTCAAAAATATTTGTATGGAATTTGTCCATCTAGCCATCTTGAGTTTGAAACTGTGGTTTTTGGATTTCGTGTGATTTTGGGATCCTTTGAGCTTGACTTTTGAATTTTGAGTTTTAGATATTTTGAATTTTCATAGCCTAGAACCCTTACTTGTTTTTATTAAATTGTTTACAGCCTGCTATTTCAAAAGCTCCTGACAGGCAGGAATTGACCCGCACTACAAGGTGGACCCCGGGCTAGCTGGTTGCCTGGTCCAAGGAAATAAGAAATACTTCTGCTCACTTGATGCATACCGATGAAATAACAGGATCTTTAAGAAAGAGATCAAAAGACATCTGGGCACTTTAACACATAACTTAATAACTAAGAGTAAAACGTTAGTTAGGTCAAAAGTAGTTATGAGTCAAGAACATGCTAATTTTGCTTTTGTCACTTGCTGCCTAAAAACTTTTAAAATCCCTAGCAGCCCAGAGTGACATCTCCACCCTAGTGCATGACACCACTGCCCAGTCAGCAGGG